>JABJVR010000239.1:0-52877 GCA_025773905.1 Chitala chitala | reverse complement strand
CAGCTAAAAGTGCGTACACCTGTTGTTTGTTTCTCATACAGCCGAACAGCTAAAAGTGCGTACACCTGTTGTTTGTTTCTCATACAGCCGAACAGCTAAAAGTGCGTACACCTGTTGTTTGTTCCAGTGTTGCATTCTTTCCATCTTGAATTTAATTGAATTTCAAACAACAAAATAAAAAAACTACAGCAGCTTTACTCAAAAAAATTAAAATGGCACCTGCAGGACAGGAAAAAAAACACCCTAGCCAAACACATCACTATGATGTAGTCAAACTCGCTTTAAGGTGGAGTCCAGCGTATTTCAGCCATGCAGGGCCTATATGGTACGCTATGGTGCAGTTGCGGTAAAACTATAATGAAATAGTGACAAGTTGAATTTGCAATACTGCATCACATGGTCGTGGAACACAGTAAGCATAATATACTGTATCTTCTTGAAAAGCTACATGTTTTTGTGTTGTTATTTGTATATGTTTGGCTAACCTGCATTATGTTTTTATATCGTTATGGGGAAATTTTTGTTTTGAAAAGCTGATATCTTGCAAGGACATCCACATAAAACAAGACAACAAACTTCATTTGCTAAATAACACTTAATTTGACCTTTTTATTTCTAACCACTATTCAGCAAAGGCCCTTAATTACATCAATAATTAAAGCCAACGAGCAGTGTCCCGTATGTTTTAACGAGTGTGGGGATAGAGTGCTAATTGCATGTTTAATGGTGCATGGTGCAGGGTTGAGTGTGTGCAAAAGAATTTGTGCACAGGTGAGTACTAATTAATGTCACTATTAACATCCTTAATGACGGACAGGGTGAAAATAAGTCCTTGGGTACCACACTTGCAGGGGTCTATCCGGCATACACACATGCATTATACACATTCTGTACAGATGTGGCACAGACCCTCACATAGTAGCACACAGGAGGTTACAAACACAACATATATACATATGTATTGTATGCACATTGCGCAGTACATGTACTAAAGGAATCACGCTGGATATTGGCTTTGGTTACTCTAAAAATAAGAAATGAAACAGAGCACAGTTTTTCATTCTTGTACTGTATGCATGTACTCACATTTTAACAGTCAGCTTTCCTCACAAAATTCTCTATTGACAGATAAACAGATCAAATGACTGATTTTGTCAGTTCAGCTGACAGTCAGTTTGTCGTGGTCCACACCAAACATGGCTCTGCTGCTGTAGGGTAAGTTAACTACTAAACTCTCAGTCCTTTCCTTTGTCCAGGCATGAAAATCAGTGAAATGGGGCTCTTCAGCATGCTCAAACCTCATGGAAAGTAGTGGGAAATCCGATTCTGTGAATGCTCACTCGGTCACACCTGCCTACCACAAGCACACCTGCCTGGTGTGTGGTGGTTCCCTGAAAGAATTTACTCTGTGGTGACAGAAACACAGGTGTACAAACGGTGGCCACAGTCACAGGTGTAACTCTGTGACCCTGCTGTGAAGCATGTAAGCTATTTTGCAGTTGTTGCACAGCAACATAAAGGTGATATGACTATGTTGCGATTATCACAAAATGAAGTGCTTGAACTGCAGATGGCATCAGTAATATACCGTCATGTTTTGGGAGGGACTGAAGCCTGGATTGTGTGTGACTTCATTGAAACAGAAAGATAAAAGGAATAAAACTATAAGTCAAAGCAGGGAAAATGTACTAACATACTGTAAACAGAGTTAAACAGAGGATGAAGCAACAAACACCAAGACAATCCTTATCACACAGCTAAACAAGACACTGGAGCGGTGTCTCCTTAAGAGCGGTGTATGACCCACTCTGGGTTGTGGACTTTCTTGTGACAGATCGCCTAAGGAATACATAAATAGAATGAAAAAACAGAAAAACAATACTGGGTCCCAAAAGGAGTTATAAGATTTTCATTTTGGTGTTTGAATTCAAATATTTAAGAACGCATGCACTATAGCAGGGGTGTCAAAGCACGGTCCTGAAGAGGGCCACAGTTGGTACGTTTTCGTTTCAGCTAATACATTCATTTTAATTTGACCACTATCTCAATTAAATATCTATTACATAATTTCTTCTCTTCATTATTCCTGATTGTTTGTATCTGTCTGTATTTAATTAGCTGAGAAAAAAATAAGAGTTTTAGAAGAAAGTTGAAAGTGAGACTTATGCCTTAAAATGTGCAAGAAAAATATAAATCACATTACAATTTAATTGCAGAATCAGAGCTGAAAATGTCTGGATAATATAGCATTGTGTTTCATTCAAACCAGTAATCAGTAATTGTATTCAAATTGTAATAGTTAATTAACAGCAGAAACAGATGCCAATGACAAAGAATGCTTAATCAGGAACAGTGACTTAAGTGATCATTAACAAGAGATGGATTAAAAGATCAAAAATATATCACACGGGCATGGTAGCTCAGCAGTTAGCACTGTTGTCTTGCACCATTGGGGTTGGGGGTCCAAACCCCGCCTCTGACCAGTGTGTGTGGAGTTTGTGCATTCTCCCTGTGCTTCAGGGGTTTCCTTTGCATACTCTGGTTTCCACTCTCAGAGCAAAGATATGCATTGTAGGTTTACTGGCATTTCCAAATTACCTGTGTGAATGGGTAGGGGAGTGTGTATGCTATTGTTCCCCCACTTTGTGCCCTAAAATCCCTGGGATAAACTGCAAGCTCCCCTGTGTATGATACGCGATATGGCAAATGAATGAATGAAATATACCATAACTGTTAAAAAATTTTTATTAAAATTAAAAGAGCTTGCTGAGAATTTCTGGATTAACACAGTAATTATACAAAAAAGTCAATAATTTACATTAAAGTTCCATTAACAGCAGAAACAGACAAAAACCTGCTCCCAATGCGGCCCCCCCAGGGCCATGCTTTGACACTCCTGCCCTATTACAATACTTTTTAACAACCAGTAATATTTGTTGTGAAATATTGAAAAATAAAATTGTTTGGTCGTCACTCGAATGAAAATTAAAAAACAAACAATTTCAGTCCATTACTTGAATAAGAGTACATATGAGAGTAAGGTTTGTGATAAATGAACCTAGTTCCTAGGTATAGTTTTACATGAAGACAAACACAGCTGTTTACATATACTGAGTTTGATCATTGGTGTAAAATCCAGTGGCCCACCAGCAAGAGTACCCCCCCCCCCCCCAATCCTCTCTCTACTCCATGGTATAAACATTCACTATTTTTATTTCATTGCCTTTAATTGTTCTTTTTAGCTTAAAGTTTTTGTTCATCACTGGTGCACTTTTTCTTGCTCATTTTGAAAACCTTCTTATGATTAGTCAGTCATATATTGTACTGACCATTAAAAGCTGACTGAAATACCCTTTTTTGTGGCTAGCCAATCAGAGGTTTCTAGTAGACTGCTTTTATTCTGTATTTTTTACTTTGGAGCTGTTGTCTAAATGCATAGCCTGCTAACTCTAATATTCTTGCATTATAAAACACATTTAATTGAAGGCTGGGGCCCACATCACACCAGAGCCCTCAAACAACAGGTGCCTCATGCCAGTGGTTTTAATAAAAAATATTAAAAAAAAAAAAACCTTCATGTATAAATTATTGCATGCAAACAAAATGTATTATTTGTATATTAAAATGTGTTTAAAATAAAATAAACTTTGGGATTAATGTGCTTCCCTTAGGTAGCTCTCTTTATATATTTAAAACAGTATAATTTTGGTGTATTATTTTTACTTTGTTAAATCAAAAAAGGAAAGACATTTCAATATTGTAAGGTAGACTTTTGTGTCCATGTACGAGCACTTACACATTTATCTATCTATATCTGTGTATCGGTACATGTTTGATTAATGTTTTGACCCCATACAATTATTTGCGATCAATTGCATCAGAAGAAAAATTATTGTTTTTGTCATCACGTAACCATACGTCATCACGTAACATAACCAACATTAAGCTTATTATAGGTTTCTATGGAGATGAAATGAGTGGTTTAATATTTATTTATAGTTTTGATTCTTTGTTGGCAGTTAACAACCATGACATGTTTTGTGTGAGCAAAATGTAGTACAGTATACAGGGCTTGCAAAATCGCTAACCCGACGTCCCGGGGCTATTGTGTCATCCAATCAGGCTACCAAAATGTATTTCCGCCCTGCCCGTCGGGCTATCTTATAGGGAGGAAAATTATATTTCGATGCTTTTGCATTCCCTCACAAATTTGTTTTGGTAATTATGTTGTATTTAATTTTTGGGCATCGGGGAGCCACTATAAATATGTGGGGTATTGAAATCGCGTTTGAATGCGCGCTCGCTTTTTCACTTTCAATTCGCGATCGCGCGAACTGTGTATAGCGAGCGGCAGCACTGATTTGTCAAACACCTGGAACATAAAACCCCAACAAGAACAAAAAACGATGCACAGGAGGAGAAAGCGATGAAGGAGATGCTATGCCCTCAACGTCAAGTGGCATTTTCTAATCTGTGACTTCAGTTGATATTTCAGATTCTGAATCTGACACAGACTAAATTATGTTCTATATTGTTATTACAAGTTCATAGAAATTCCAGTTCAGTTAGAACCAAATATTTGTATTGATAATTGTAATTTGATTATTTTATATGATTATTTGTGTTTTTAAAATGTTTTTGATTGATGTTTTGTCTCCTTTATAATATTCTACATTAAAAATGTCTTTTTAAAATTCTGGCTACTTAAATTAATTTCGGGCTACCAAAATCTGAAGAGCGCCTGCCCAAAGGGCTACGGGGGATTTTTAAAATTTACAAGCCCTGTGTCACGCCCTGCCCGCTGTGGTCCCTGTGTCCACCAGGTGTCACCCTTCCTCTCGTTCTTTCCTACGCATTAGGTCTTCGTTATGGGTTCCCAGCCCTGTGTCGTTGTCTTGTTATAGTCATTAGTCATCCCCAAGTGTGTTCTATTGGTCCTGTCCCTATTTAAGTTCCCCTTTTGTTTCAAGGTGTTGCCAGTTGTATGTATTCATGCCAATAGCCATTGTTTGAGATACAATGACAAAGGACCTATGTTCTCTTGCATTGTTTGTACTAGTTTATGTTCCTGTATCCTGTTTTGGCATTAAACCTTTGCACATTAGACTCAACCCTCACCTCCATTCCCTGGAAGCATTACATCCTGATATAGTTTACAGTTATAGTATAAACACATAAAGCTTACTTCACACTGAGATTTGTATAATCCCCCTATCTAAACAGCATTCCAAATGAGTTAATGTTTAATGTCATGCTATGTTGCATATGGTAATCTGACAAATAGGGGAATCTATAATCACTATAGACTCTTTTCATAAACTAATATATCAGTTATTATAATTACAATATTACCTATAGCTGGTTGACAGTAGGAATTTCACACAATATGCATGATTTTGAAGAACTTGTAGAAAATATTATGTATGTCCGCTTATCGCACAATCCCACGCCAAATATAGACCATTTGAAATGCCATAGGCATGGCAAAATACACCAATATGAACAAACACATGTAATAAAGAGAACAGGCAAAGCAGTAAGAGTAAGGATCACTTGGTAAATGCCCTTTCTGTACATCTAATATGTTTTCTACTTTATTTGACCAACTCTCATCTTAATAGCATTCACCTCACTGTTACGTACTGTATGCTTTGAATACATTCATTTTATACGAATACTCATTTTAAGAGCCTAATGTGTACCAGTACTTCAAAGAAATAACGCTAAAGAGCATTCAAAACAACAGCTAACATCCTTCCCTCAATAGGCAACAGATCCATTATGTTCTGTAAATTAAAATACATTATTTACAAGAAATTGCTGACCTTTATAAAATCGTCAATTTTAAATATGAAAAACGGAGATACACACTGCACAGATTTGCATGTAGTATGTCAGCAGGACCCTCTGTACCATAAACAGAAACTCAAATAAATAGTAATTAAAGTATGGTATGAATCAGCAATGCAGTCCCTAAGACTCAATGTACTGCTTTGAGATGTGGGGTCAATATGGAGGGTTCCAATTACAGAGGTAGGGAGGACCTGGCAGAACTTTCTGCCAGTAGAGTTCTGTTGATAAGGCAATGGAGAAAAGTTTGAGTGGGCCACATAAAATCATGGGAGAAGGGCGGTAGGCACTGATTCTTGGAGAAGTAATGTCACTCAGATGGTGCAACTGCTCACTACCCTAAACTCACGTAACTGCTGAATTATACAGTCACATGACAGAATAATCTGGAATATTCTGTGGAGCATAGAAACTCTCTCACAGTAATCAGTGCCAAACTGTGCTAAAGTAAACTAGGCTAAACTTAATGGGCCACATTCACCAGCTGTACTTCAGAAGACATTTCTTCTTAAAACTTACTTACTCAGTTTTCATAAATATCCTGACATTCACCAATGCTTTGTAATTTGGGATCTGGTCTTATGTAAAAATAGAATCTATGATCAATTGTATGATTCAATATATTTTAAATGATTTTAATTTGTTTACAAAGCATTATGGTATTCTAAAAGAAATATATAATCCTGTCCAAGTTCAACCACAATTGCTCACTTATAAATAAAGTCTTTAAATTTTATTTGACTTTTTCAGTTTGAGTACAGTTAAGAAAGAAATTAATCACTTAAGAAATCAAAGAGGTGCAATTTTTTTCCCCAATTTGTAAAATGTTATTTAAGTGTTTCTGAGATTGTGGCCAGTGTTGAGGCTGTCTGTATGAGCCATTCTCTCTAAAAGCACAGGACCGCATCTGAAATCAGACGTGGGGCCATCTAAACACAAATTGCGTGTATGATAAGCTAATAATCATTTTAAAAAATTGATTAATTTTGATTTTGTTTAGCATGTTACATTTTAGTTTCAGTTAAAGTACATTTAGAAGAGTATCAACAGTTTTATTTTACTGAAATGGTTAGTTCAGTTTCATTTTAATTAATTTTAGCCATAGTTACAGTTTTTTGGTTATCATTCTATGAGAAGGCGGACAAAAAAAATATATGCACTAAAATTTATTTGAACACTAAGACTGGTCAAAGACAAGGACAAGTAGTTTCAGAACAATATAGAGAACATGTGAACTCCTGGAATACATTTTTAATGCTGTTTTCTACCAAGCAATTTATCTTTTCTGTAATCCCAGTGTGAGGATTAAGCAGCGGAAATCGTTAAACGGAACGTTGATATCCTCTGGCCAATTAGCAATTTGCATCTAAAAAGATATATTTTTATGTGGTGAGATGGAAAAAAATATAAACAAATGTTTTCTTGTGAATATATTTCATATTCATTCATTTGGTGTCACGGGTTATAGTTTTACATTTGTAAAAGTTTGGTTTTTAATTTGTACTTTTCATTTTTGTGATAGGTTTTGTATACGATAGCAGTGTTGGCGTGCACGTGTCCCTGCAGTCTCGTGCCCTTTTATGACGATTGGCGGGTCATTTACCTCTGCTAATTAGGAAAAATTGGTACACCCTTTCAATTTACGAGGTTATGGGATTCATCAGTATAAGAGTACATTGCAAGACATTCTGTGTCATGAATATGATGTAGACTTTTGTTAGAACCTTCTTAGGACCATCCTCAAAAACAAATATAAAAAAAATCTACGAAGATATTAGTGAATGAGATCCAATGAATGTAATGGTGGTTTCAGAGTTACAAAAATTGTAAGCCAGGGTTATTTGCGCCCCCACACAGCAATTGCAGAGCTGAAAGCAAGGGCGGACTGGCCCTGCTCAGTACCGGTGTCCAGTGAGGCTGGACTTTGCTGTCAACTGCGTCACAGTGATGTGATTGGCTAATGCGTTCCTGCTTTTGGACTTCAAGTGTGTAATTTATACTTTTATTTTACATTTAATTCAAGATAGAAAGCAGGCAAGCAGTGCTGTGTTATAATAGCATTATTTTATTCCAAGTGCACAGCAATATTTGAAGTCAGGGAGAGTGTAAAAATAAAGGCAGAATGGTTGGTAGTATTACAGTTCAAACCAGTTAGCTGTTGGTGTTATGTTGTATTTTTTATTTTATTAAAAAAATTATTTGTTTATGCCTCTGAATTATTTAACAAAATAACACCACAACTGGCACACTGACATGCTGTTGACTGTTTGGTCTGAATAGAAAATACAACACGACTTGGAATAGTACAGCAAAAAGAAAGTACAGTGCATTTCGGAATGTATCTGCAATTTTAGCAGGACAACAATGCCACACTGTACCGCTGAGTTAATAAATATATAATCAATTACATAATTTATCAGCTAAATGCAAATACTGTAATGTCAATGCCATCTTGATAAGATGTCATATATAATGTTGTCACTGTTTGTTTTAGGGTAGAGCGGTCAGTGAAAGTGTTGTTCAGTTGATTTAGTTGCTGGTGGTTTTACATTAGTTTTAATTTATTAAAACTTGCAACAGCATTATTACTTAACAAGTAACACTACAATGGGAGCAATACAGATGTTCAGACACTTTTAGCTGAAAATTATCCACAGACCCTCAGAAACCAAAAGGTAGAGCTGACCCTGGGCATAGGCCATATAGGCAAATGCTAGGGACATCGTCTATCCATAGGGACGCCACTGGCACCCCAAATGAGCAAAGAAGAAAAGTGTAAGGGGCTAAAATCTTGACTAGGGCACCAAATTGGTCAGGGCTGGCTCTGCCAAAAGGGGATTCGGAACATATCAGCATATCTGTTTCATTACATGCAAGCAACACTGCAAACTCAATTTTCACAAACTGTCGAATGCAATGTTTTTATGTACATGCCTCAAATTATGCAACACTTTTTCTGAGCAGTACTTGCTAACGTGTGGACACAACTCAGGATGGGCTGACATTTTTCAGCCTTGAGCCAGCAGTCAAAATAAATGTGTATTTAAAAATTAATTCAATTAAATGAAGGCAGACAGGTTAGGGTAGACCAAGGTCCACCTGCTGCTCTCTCTTTGACAGTGTTTTATCTACCCTGCATCCACCAGTCCAGATGCTCTCTCCTTCAGTGTTTTATCTGCCCTGCATCCTCCAGTCCAGATGCTCTCTCCTTCAGTGTTTTATCTGCCCTGCATCCTCCAGTCCAGCTGCTCTCTCCTTCACAGTGTTTTATCTTCCCTGCATCCTCCAGTCCAGCTGCTGCTGTCTCCTTCACAGTGTTTTATCTGCCCTGCGTCCTCAAGTACAGCCGCTGCTGTGTCCTATACAGTGTTTTATCTTCCCTGCATCCTCCAATCCAGCTGCTGCGCTCTCTTTCACTGTGTTTTATCTTCCCCACATCCTCCACTCCAGCTCCTCTACCCTTCAGTGTTCTATTCTCCCTGCGTCCTCAAGTCCACCTGCTGCTTTCTCCTTCACAGGCTCATTATTCTTCTGACTCACTCCATTCTTCCATTCTACTCCGTCACCAAACTGTCCCCCTCTCCCTCCCTGAGCATTCAGGTATTCCACAGGGTCACATGCTGACACAAATAACACAATTCTCCTCCCAAAGGGACAGACTGTCCCATCACAGCTTAGTGGAAAACAAATATACACACTTGCACACATGGACATTAAAAAAAGACACACTGGCACATACACACTCACAAACAGAAACACATTAACAAACACAATCGGTCATTCATTTCCACACCAACACACACATTCACAGATACACAGACATACACAGAGTTGGAAACACGTTTACACTGATACAAACACAAACACAAGGCTAACAGACACAAATGCACAGACAAAAACATACTTGTCAGGTTCACACACAAGCTGAAAAAAGACACAGGTGTGTGCAAACACTTTGAAACAAAGAAATACAAAATCAACATTCAAAATATTCATATAAAACAGAGTATGAGGCAGTAAAAGTACAATAGTAAAAAATAAAAGATTATTTTGTCCCAGATCTATTGATTGTTTTCACTCAAAGAGACGTACAGTACCGTATAGTGCTGACAGAACATATTTGCACACAGTATAACGTAAATTGTTTTTTCCACTGAACAGGAACAATTCAGAAAGAGGTGTTGCTTACTGAACATTAAATTACATTTAATACTGAAACTATAATGAAAATAGAAGTGGCACAACTGCATAAAACAGAACAGCTTGTGAACATGTAAAACACACACACACACACACCTCTTCAAAACTGTTCAGTGATTAACCCTTGAGCAGACAAGCCAACAATTACCCATATAACTAATTTAAAAGTCTATTCAAAATTTAAAAAACACTTTATTTCATACTATAACAATTTTATTTAGCTCCTGGAACAATCTAGTCAATACTACTTTTAACACTTCCAACAAAAAAAATTGTTCTCCATCTTTAACAAAGTCTATTTAGTGTCACACCGGCTGTGGAGAATACTAGCTTTGGGGGGGGGGGAGTGTTTTGCCAATTTGCTTGTCATAAAAATCACAACCTGTTTGTTTTCCAACATTGCAGTGGATATGCATACAGAAATGATCTGAGACATCACTCAAATAATTATCCACTTCCCTTTTCACGTTATCTACCTCAATGAGTAGTTTTCTCCTGGCCAAAAAAGTCTCAGCATACTTTGTTGTATTAGTGTTTCTGGTCATCAGACATCTTAGGTCTACTCTCACTGGCCATGACCACAACAGTCGCTTCTTTTGATTTAACTCATTTAATAAAATTTTGCTATTTGTTTGCAGGTTTGCAGATGTTTATTGCTGATATGGTATTCAGTTGAAGATGTAATACAGTATTAAATGCAGCATTGCACAGTTACATTGTACCACATGGTTATGTTGATAAAAATGTTCCCATACAGAACTTTTTGCCAATCCACTTCATTTTTTGATTTCCTTCAAAATGCCTACAATGTTTCTGTATTACTAATATACAAGCAACCTGTACAGCTCAAGCATTACAGCGAAAATGATGAAATCACTGTTTTAAGTGCAAATAAAAAATAACAGACTGTAAACAGGTTTAACATTTTTATAGCACTGGTTGAATCATTCATTATTCGGGCAGTTAACTGATGGCACCTCTAACATACAGGCATTGTTTTGGTACATAATAATACATATAACAAAGTAAACAGGGAAGGTATTGTGTTCTGTAAAGATGTGCTTTAGCAAAAAGCTCTAATTTAGTTTAATCTGTCCACAGTATTTTCTCCCAAAAGGATTTTGGCTTGGTTATGTGTACTGGCAAACTCGACTCTGGGTTTTTAATGTCTTTGTGTCAGCAGTGGGGTCCTTCTGGCTCTCCTTTCATTAAGATGGCAATACATATTGTGAATTGAAGCTGCTGTCTCTGACAATCAGCTCGAATTTGCTTGCCAGTTGACCAAAGCTCTATTTTCACAATATGTGCAATCTTTGCTACAATCTTTTGTCAACTTTTTGCATCCACGTCCGGGGAGGTTGGCTAGCATGTCCCGTGGACTTTACAGTTCTTGATAAAGTTGAGTGGAGTGAACACAGGAATGTGAAGGTCCCTGAAAACTGCACTTTCTTGTAACTGTGAAACTTTCCAAGCTCTTCTACACTTTAGTTTTTCTCCTCCTCATGCAATTTGCTCCTTTTTGTCTGTGTATGATGTGGTAGACACAAGAGCCAAGTTATAATTTTTTCTATTTAAACTGGGTGAATGTGTGACTTTCAAATTGCTAGTTGTAACTTATAACAAGTGAGTTTAAATACAATTTAAAGCAAAATCATCCGCTTGCAATTTAATAATTTTTAAGAATTTCTAAAACGTCCCAATAATTTTCGCAACATAATTTTTGAATTCTTTATTTTAAAGAAATAGTTTAAGATTTCATGCCAGTTCTATTTTTCCAATGCAAATAAAGCAAACACATACATTAACTCCAAAACATTTCTAATATCAATATTTTTGTGAAAAAATTTACAAATTGGTGCGTTATCTGAAAAAAAACTGCAGAGGTGCCAGTATTTTGTGCCACAAATATAAATAATTTAGAAGCATAAACACATATAAATGGGCTTTAATAAACTCTCTTCTCACACTCCTACTGATGCCAAATATTCCTGCACACTCCTAAAAAAAGTGCAATTACAGCACACCATTTAGCATGTTTTCCAGCTAACACTGATTTTATTTACAAACAAATCTAAAACTATACAAACCTCACATGAAAATTACAAATGATATCAGCATTCCATCAAAAAAACTCCATCGAATGTGCAGTTTAAAAGCACCCAAGCACAGTATGGCATGTTATGGCATAGTTAAAGTGCAGCTTTGGAGAAGCATCATTTGCAGACAATAATATTAATACAGTACTGTTTAAAACTGGATTTTACATCCTACCTTTCCATTACAAACTTTTTGAAGCACTTTTATTATTATTATCATTATTATTATAATTATTGCCAGCAGCTCATGGGGTATCCAGTTCCCACCCAGGGACCTCAGGTTTTAGCCTTGCCCCTTTTTCAAAGAATGTGACAGGTTCCCATAAGTGCAATCTCCTGCACCTCTTGGGCTGTGTGGTGCCTGGGAATCCTAGGTTGTTGTCAGACCCTCTTCTGATGGTGCCAATGGCTCCGTCCACCACAGGCACAGCTCTGTCTCGGGACCCCACATCCTGCTGACCTTGATCTCCGGGTCTTCATATTTGTTCAGTTTTTCAGCTTTTTTGAGCACGATGATGTTGTCATTTGCGATCACTATGTCAATCAACAGGCACTGCTCCTGCATCTTATTGTGAACCACCAAGACTGGACTAGTCTGAGATAGCATGGTCAGTTTGCACTGCCATGCCTATGTTATGGTAGTGTTACGGATGTTGACTACAGCATTCCGGAGTGTGTTCGTACCACTCCTCATGCACTTGTCCATGTAGCTCACCTCAGACTGACCAGTACACATAGCTAGACACCTTTTTGTGTTATTTGGTGTATTTGGTTGTGGATCATTGTGCAACCAGCAATGACATGACTGATAGCCTCCTCTGCTTTGCTGCACATCTTACACATGCTGCTGAACGACTGCTTCAAGATATTCCACTAGTGGTATCTGGTGTTGAGTGCCTGGTGCTGCACAGCAATGATCAAGTTTTCAGAAGCCATGCCAAACTGGCACATTGGTCAACAAATGGTCTGTCTAGGCTCTGCTAAAACTATCCCTGCAGTGGCTTTCTTTTGTGATGTCCAATCTTTTCAACTTCAACATTGGTCTTAAGTCTCAGCTTTAAAGATTGCTCGGTGGGCAACTACTTATTCATTTGGTTTTCCACAGCTATCAGGGAGTATTTTGCTTTGCCGGCCCCATGATTCTGAACGATCGTCGTGAGCTGGTCTTGGCTGAACTCAATGTAATCGCTCAAGCCAACAATGGCGATCTTGTATGCAGACACCATTTCAATGAGTCTGTGGCCTCCATTCCATCTCTTACATCTGCTTGTGGATGGTAAAGCCCGTGCATGGTCAAGAGCTTCCTTGTCTTTGTGTTCCTCCTCTAAATCTCAGATATTTTCCAGTCAATGATCCAAAATCTGTACATGGGGACTGCCATTAGCAGGCTGTTGATTGCTGAGATTTTGTTCTTAGAGTTGAGTTCAGACTTGAAAATCAAGGGCATTCGACAACAGTATTATTTAGCTATCACTATTGTTTGCTATAACACCAACAATAATAATAATAATAATATGGTGAAAATGAAAAAGACATACCAAATGCCCTCGCCATATTAAACTGATTATTACTGTGTGAAATGCGTTGATCTGTTCTGAGTACATTCAGTTTTTAAATGTTTAATTGTTTTTCACTCTGTGAAACTATTTTGCTGTATTATTCTCTGTCTAATGTCATTGTAATTACCTTAATTGTTAATTTTTTAATGAGCAAATATCTGATGTGACTTGGTGTCAAATTTCCTCACCTGTGTGTAATGACGAATTATTTAAATATGTTTGACTCTAGGGGCTGGACTGACGCCAGCTGCCACAATTGTGTTTGTACATGTACATTGTTTTGTTTTTCTGACAATAGTCTTCAGTTATATTTCTGAGCCCTACAGTATTCTCTCCACTGTAGTATAAACAAACCATAAGTGTGTATATGAAAATGAGGGCATGGTCAAGTCACAGGCATTATTAAAAGTCCATCATGAAGCACCTTGTAGGCTTTAAACCTTATACCCTATGCCCAGTAGTTAAAGAAAACTTAAAAATAATCCTTTTTTTGTGACAGAAGAGATCCTACACTTGTGATCCTCATAACTGGCAGGACTCACACACACACACGCGCACACACAAACACACACACACACACAAGAGCAGCTGAAAAGAGAACCCTGTTTCTACACACAAGATTCCAACAGTATTAAATTCTTCATACATACACATACACATACACACACACAAGCAGACATGCACACAAACACAGATGGATGAACACTCACAGTCCTCTGTATCCCAACCCTGCTTTCAACTCACACACACGTGGCAGGTCCTGGCCTCTACACACCTTTAAGAGTCAGGACAGCAGCACCGATAGTGTTACCATGACTACCGTATCTTCATTGTGCTGCCGGTTATTTACTCATCTTACAGATGCCCTTGGCGTCCAGCAATGGTATGAACAGAAGGGAAGGGGGATTTTACCAGAGATAAATGCAATGATCCAGACCAGCTGAGTTGGTGGGTCCTGTCACCAGGGGGCACAGGCAGAGAGCCACTCCATTCCCCCTGAGAACAGCATGCACTGTCACTGTGCGCATCTGGTGCCTGGCAGTGCTGGGGTTGGGGAAAAGGGGGGTAGGGGGTGGGGTTTTTATCTGGTTTTACAGTCACTCATACTGGATCTTAGTGTGACTCTTATTACTCTTATTCCAATAGAGGATGGACAGAGGTCACTTTCCTATTTATTCCTCTGCCATTGCACTTCACCTTGGCTGAAGTACTGGAACTGGTTTGTGGGTTTCCATTTCAGGAGGGTAATGAACATCTGTACAAGCATTATCTCTACAACTACATTTCTTACCGAAATGATTTCAACTTTCTCAGTGAAAAATTGGACCATAAACTACATTATAATTTCATTTTAACATTAAAACAAAAAAAAAATGTATAAAAATATTTTAATTGTGACGTACACAATACACTGGTAGTCAAAATTGGTTTGTTTTTTGGGTCATATCAACATGCCAGAAACAAAACAAAAAACAGGACAAGCACAAGTACTGCACATTATTATTATTATTAGGGCCCACTCTAAGCTTGATGACCTAATCACACCACTGTTGGCATACTTTCATAATTATCATTTAAGCAATTTAAAGGTGCTGCATCCCATGCATTTTTAATACTGTCCAATCCATTGTAGACTGTATATTGGGTACAACTTCACTTACAAAATGATTGTGAGAATGATCAGTAACTCATACTCAGTTTAGCAACAGTCATCATAAACCAAATGGTCTTAATTCTTGTGGTTTTAAGTAAACAGTGGTCATTACGGTGAACTCAAGTAATACAATTTTTCAAAGACATTAAAATTCATCCATCGGTTACTCAACTGCTTATACTGTTCAGGGTTGTGGGTAACGCATGAAAAACAGCTGGTAAATATGAGAATAATACATATATTTATCTAAGTGATTTTTCTTAACAGCCATGTTAAGAAAACTTTATGCACAACTGGATTAAACTTTTAAAAATCCATGTTCTTTGTGGTCTATGTGAAACCATATGAAAGTTTGCATGTGTGCATGCCTAACTGTGTGTGTGTGTGTGTATGTGTGTGTATGTATGTGTGTGTATGTGTGCGTGCGTGCGTGCATCTTTGTGTGTGCACACCATGCACCACTGAGTAGTGTGTGCGTTCTATTACAGACACCCTGTAGTTATGAGCTTGGTCTTTCCAACTGTTTGCTGCTTGTTCATTTTAATTCAGAGCTGGCACAAACAAGCACAGCACAAAAACAGTCATTACGACCCAGAGAAATGAGAGAAAAAGAGAAGCCAGAAAGTCACATTTCTGTGCCTCATTTACCACCAACACCCACCACTGCTGAATCAGTCAAAGGCGGGTTGGGGGGCTAACCAAGCTGCAAGAGAAGCCAGTCATTAAAAAGCAGAGATAAAATCAAAGTGGTGAAAACAACAATTGGAATGGCAATTTATAAGTCCATCTTGTTAAAAATAAGCGCTCAAAGCTGAGAAACACACTCTTGAGTACAGAAGGAGGAGAAACTGTGAGATCAGCAGCAAACCCAACAGACAGCAAGTATTCTACACAGACAGCAAAATGACACCTGAACAGCAGCTACCTGGCAGCCTGTTTACCTCAGCTATAGAAAGGTTTCACGTGACATCATATCAATACGGGGCCGGCGCATCTGCCATTGTGGGCGTCTATTCCAAAGGAGGTCTAGTATTGTTTCATGTCCTATTCAGTACTAGGAGAATTACTACCTTAGAACGCCACACGTGTGCTGTTGGTTGTTCCAACAAACACAGGTAGAAGGATTCCTGTGAATAAAGATTGTCAGGATGAGGGCTTGCTGCCATTAAAAGGAAAAACTCAAAATGAACATACGTTTATGAAGTGTGAACATTTTAAATCAGGTAGATTGTCACAAAAAGCACAACTGTACTCTCTCTCTTCATTTAGCAACTCATCTCTGCGAAGCAAAATGCAAAATGGTCACTACCTGAAACTCATGGTAATCTAGGTGTGACAGTAAATGTGCTTAAGACTTTACTACAGCCTTCCCTATTCAATTTCGACATTTCTTTTATGATTATTCTTTTTTAAATGGACATTGTGCTTTAAACACGTCTCTAACAAAACTTGCTCGAAAATGCACACATTGGTTGGAAAACAAACTTTTTTATTAGCATCATATTCCTGAAAGGTAACGCTAGCAGTAGTCGATAAACAGCGGCAACATGAGCAGCACCTGAATCACAAGACCCAAGAATAGCCACTTTATCCTTGTAGCAGTCAAATTCTACATTACTTAAATGCATTATAACATACTGATAAAACAGACCTTTGTGAGACATCATTAGATTTTCCTAACTATTTTGACACTGTCCTGGTATGGTTTGCTATATAAACTGTTCTGCTGGGTTCCCAAAATGGCGGCATTCACACACGGGTTACATGATAGAATACTCTCTATTGCAGATAAACTCAGTCACGTAGATGTCCAGGTACATGTGCTGAGGAAAAATGTTATCCTTGTTGTTTTAGGGTGACCCTACTGACCCATTCCCAGATTCATTCCTGGATCTACTCAAGCCAGTCAGATGGACCATGATACCAGAGCAGGCTTATAAAAGGCCACAATGGCCCAAATCCCATCAAAATCTCATGCCATCATGACACAAGGCAGCTGCTCAGAACTACACACAAGATGACCTTGAGAGATTATTACATCATGGAGGATTTTCATGATAATGTGCTGTAAATAAACAACACAGCTAAAAAATTAAAAGAGTGCATATATATTCCCCACAGAGGGTTGACAAAATGCAAAAAAAAGAAAAAAAATGAAAGACAAATCCCTAATAAAATTTTCCAGAAAAAATACAATTTTGTGAAAGTCTTGGGGACGGAAGAAGATGAGACTGAAGCAACAAAGGTCAAAACTATGACAAAATGAGAGAAAGCAAATAGATTTTGAGCAGTAAGTACATATCTGCAATATAACAATTTCACAGTAGACCACTGAGATGCTCATGGGATCCCAGTGGTTTGAGGTAGTGAAAGGGATCCTTACAGAAGAATGCACTGTTAGGGGCCAGGATGCAGCCTATCCTTGCAACAACATTGGCAGCTGATTCCAAGAAACAGTTCATTCTTTCATTTGCTCGCAGCTGTTTCAGTCTTAAGTAATTTCAGGGGTTTATGGTTTTTTTCACATATTTACTGATGTGGGCCCGGTTATTTCATTTTTTCATTATTTATTTATGTTCAGCTACATGAATGGTACACTAGTTAGTTTGCATTGTTATTATGGAACAGTTATTTCAATCAAGCCACGGAGGGAAAAAAAATCACTGCAACCCTCTTAGGAACCCATCAGTGGTGGCTTTTTAGTGAGGAAATGAGCAAGACAACAAAAGAAAGGAAAACATACATGCTTCCAATCAAATCCACCCTTCTGTCTTCAAACTGTGCCATTTTTGCCATTGAGAACTGATTGATATGCAAGTGTCTATTCCATTCAAAACTACCCACACCTGTGCAACTCCCCATTGAACACTAAAGTTATTTACAATGAGCCTGACTTGTGACATTTCTGATCTTCCACATTTAGAACTGTGCTTTGTTCTTCCCCTCACCTCCCCATTCAAAATCAAATTATGCACTTTTCCCTGACATTGCCCTTACCTATTACCTTACTTATTTAACATAAACTTTATATTATGCCACTTCCCTAAACAGGACTTTACTAATAATCTATGTTTCAAAGCTGAACATCACTTTCAAAATAAAATGAGCAAATTGCACTTCTGTTGCAAACATCAATTATCTTTAGGTGTTAGTCATCTTTCTGAACATAGATTGTCAAATGAGCACACTAACAAATTACTGAACATCTGATCTGAATGTTGTCTCAATGTCACAACTGTACACATCACCCATAACCTTGGGAAATGGAGCAGTAACCTTTCAGTAGTGAGTTCAGCTCCTTAACAACTTCAGCACCTGCTGCTTATGCACTCATTCTGCACTGTGAGACAGCATCTTATGAAGCTTTGTTTAAAACAACTGAAGTCTGGTTTTATGTGTTCAGTCAGACAAAAAACATGAAGGCACTTCACATGTACAAGTCTTCATTTGACAGCTACAGCAGAGCTGTGACGTGTGGTGTATGTAGTCACATAGCCAATAGGCACAGTGGTGTACAGTAGTTTGCAGTGGCATTTTTACCACCGCACTGCCCGCGTTCTCCTCCTTTATGACTTTAGGTGCCCTTTACCTCTGGCCATTGAAAACACAAACCAGTTTTTCTTGGGTTTGCACCACAAAAATAATTTACCTGCTGCCTATCCCATTACCGGCTAGAGTATCTAGTAGATTTTTCTATGTACTACAAAAAAAATGTATTAAAAAGAAAAATGTTAACGTCATGTTTGCATATTTTCGGTTGAATATTGTAAAGGTACTTTTAAAAAAAATTATATTTACTCAACCAATATCAAAACAGTGTAATGTTCTTATTCCATGTATACAATAAGGAAGAACAGACGGGTAAGGCATTATATAGCTGCACATGGTAAAGTGGAAAGACCATCGCGAGCCTTTCACCGCAATAATGCGGGTTTTCTTGAGCTGCCTGAAGATAAAAGGTGGCTATCAGGAGGTATATGCATGCTGAAACACAAGAGATGGGCGGTGGGAGAAAGGAGAGAGCTGTGCCCCCTCCCTTATCCCTTCTTCTCATCACTTTCGATGTTGCACAATCTGTGGGATGGGCACTGCATTCGGCGTGCGGCAGTCGCTGGTTCCCCATCCGTTCGTCTAGTGTAGCTTATTACGAGAATTCATTACACGCTTGTTTACGAAAAAACAAAACAACAGTTCTCAATCTTGTCAGCTGTCATCTGAGTATACGTCGTCTTGGTGTTCACTTGCATTCGTTTACTAACTGCTGGGCGATGTTTCCTTCGAAGCTGACAATCAGCAGTCTAACAGAAAAGCTTTGCGCACCCCCCACCCCAATACATACACGCACGCGCACAAACTAGAGAGTTCAGACATACGTTCATGTAAGTTCAAATTTCTGAAATCACATCTTCGTTTATAGTACAGCTTATGGAACATGAGGGATCTGGCAGCTTGAAACGTAAAAAAAAGTATAAGCACAAATATCCAGGTCTGTGGACGGACGACGAATGAATGAAATAATCGTTGATGGACATCCAAGTACGTCTATATTATTTGTATTACCAGTGTGTGCGTGCGCGCGCGCGCGCGCGTGTGTGTGTACACACACACATACATAGAGACACATTGTGTGTGCTCATTCGCGCGTGTTTTTTTTTTTTTACTGTAGTTATAGCCGTAAAAAATTACATTTATATTGTTTGTAAAGCGTGGCAGGGAAAAGGTGCAAAGGAACTTATTCGTGATTCGTATGCATGTAAGCAGGTGACTGCCATTGAAAATGAACAGGCCGCCGAAGAACCACATTTACAAAACGCTCACGCACGGCATGAGCAACACGCTCCTATTCCACCTCCCTAAGGGATTCATACTAACAGAATTGAGTGCGTATTAATTTCTGTTTTACTTGTTTTGTGTTATATCTAGCATACATCTCCTCGCAAGCTATAATACGGCTATTAAATGGGAAAACAACTGTCGATTCCACTTTCATTTTACGTCATTTATACACATAAATGAAACGCCATATCGTGTGGTAGCCCTGTCGCCGATACCATAACCGAGTCCACTGCAGCATATACATGTTGGAACAGCCTATATAAAAATAGTCTGTGTCCTACCTTGATTCCTCCAATCTCCTTCCTACGATGCCCAGTGCGTCTCATTCATTCTCCTTTCACTGGCCACACCGCCGCGCTCCGCTGTCTATGCCCCCCCTTTAGTTATCCGCTGTTTTCTCCTCTTTTGCTCTTTCTTCTTGCGGATGCATAAAGATTAAAAATTAATAAGTTGCTATCTTCCAGGCGGACTCGCGAGCCCGTGCGCGTGAGACAGGAAAAATCCCACAGAAGAAAAAGGAATCGAGCGACGGCCAAATATCCGACATAGCAGTATATTTATTCAGCGAATACGTGGAAACCTCGCAATCATTTACCATCAACCGACCTTTTGGTCTTTGGACTTCGTTTGCAGCGTTGCTTTCGTGGCAATGGCACCTAATTAAAAACACATTGACAAAAGTGTCTTTTTTCCGCAGTCCTTTTCAGATGAATG
This sequence comes from Chitala chitala, assembly GCA_025773905.1. NCBI lineage: Eukaryota > Metazoa > Chordata > Actinopteri > Osteoglossiformes > Notopteridae > Chitala > Chitala chitala. The sequence goes on along the minus strand of JABJVR010000239.1, from coordinate 31,968 downwards.
TCAATGATAGACTGAATTGAGCAAAATCATTGTCTGTGTTTTCCAACGTTATATTAAACAAGAGAAGAACGGCAAGCATATCGAAATATCTCGAAGAACAAATCCGTTAATATTGGAAGATTAACTTAAATATTATATTTTATAAGTAAAACTGCACGTTAGTCAAAATGTTCTTCAATGTGTCTTTCTGCGATCCACGTCGAAAATAACACACCTTAGCCTTTCGATCCAAGCTCAGCTTGCATGGGGAATCCGTAATGTGTCCCGCTCTGCCTCTAGATGTATTTTGTTGTCAAAAAGCTATTCCAAAGATCTTCGTTAGAAGGCAGTCGTACAATGTGTGTCATTCAAGTACCCCGATCTGCAGTGAATACAGACAGGTGAATGCAATGTATACAATATTATAAAACAATCAAGACCATTCTAAGAAGTGAAAAAGATAAGAAAACAAGACTTTATTGTTCGATCGACTGATTATTATGCCTTTCAATTATCAGAGGTAAATTTCACATACCTGACATCACCTGATGTCTAAGATGTTTTTTTTTTCGATTCAGACGTAAAAATTACAAATTGATGAAGAACTGAAATGATTCAAGAGTCTCTCTGTGTGGAATGCCCTGTGAGTGGAGTACTGTGAAACGCTCACTTCTCCGATTGACACCATGCGCGCATTTCAACAGGACGCCCCTATACGCGCAAATCTTTGCGTATTCGTGGAAAAAAATAGGAATGCTGGCGTTCTGTTTCAGCTGGAGAATCGTAGGTGACAATTATATCGCGCTACCGTTCGGTCCCGTTGAACTACTACTTGCTTTAATACAATACCGACATCATTCTGGCATGTTTGTCATTTATAAGCAATAGGCTATTATTATTCAAACTCCCAGTGATGTGTCCGGAATGTCGCACAGGTACAAAGAGAACACGGACCGGGGCACGATGAATGAGATCAATTTAGTATGGCAGTCTTTGTGTCTTAAGGAATAATCATGTACTTATCTGCCTCTGGACACAATTTTTTAATCCCACATCTGGGAAGAAACCATTGCAGTCGACTTCTGTGCGAAAAACAGAAAACAAGGTTCTCGTGTTAATATTGCCCCCAGTAGCATCCCAGCCGCCGCTCAGAGACCGATGATTTCGTCTAAATTATTTGTAAAGATCATTTGTCCTAACTGGTCAGTTCTGATTTTTCTGTAATGTGTCCCTGTTAAATGGTCTTAATAATGCGTGTGCAAGCCCTGCTTCTGGCGCCGACTGAGAGCGCTTGATCGCCCCAGCTTCCGCTCTCTCGATCGCTCCATCGCTCTCTCTCTCTCTCTCTCTCTCTCTCTCTCTCTCTCTCTCTCTCTCTCTCTCTCGTTGACTGTTCCATTCCGTACAAAACGCGGAATGGATTTGGTTAACCTCTCAGCGTTTCTCTCCTTGCAGTGCGTTTATGTACAGTAAATTCACTACTGAAATTCATATACTGTAGCACACGAACGTAACACACAGGTTTAAACCGCCATGTTAAATGCGAAATAATTGATATGGAGAATTTCACTATAGACAGTATGATTCATAGGACCTGATAATTAACCGAGTCAATGGACTGATATTTCTTGAATACTCACTTCACATTCATTAACAGACAGACAACACACAATTATCTGACAGGATTAGCCATGGAAAAGGGGATTTAACATTTCGACAATTTTTTTTCGCATACTGTGCCTTTATAAAGAAAAAAATAATGAAAATCCAAGAGTGATTTGTTAATGCAAATCACAATTTAAATGTGACTTTTAAAAAGTAGACACAGCTTAGTATGTGGTTTTATATGAATATAATTACATTGCATTTCTTTATAGTGATGACATCACAAGGAAAAACAACTGTCATTGGTTAAGGTGGGTCATTGATGTTGTCACTGGTAAACAAGAATGCCTGAAGCAAGACTATTTCAGAAGAGTGTTATATATTAAGAAGCAATGCAATTCAGTGTAAATCACTAAATGTTAAAATGATTTTTGGTGCAAGTGAGGTATCTATATAACAATATAAATAATTATAAGGAACTTGTGTGTCTTAGGATAACAGCAATATGTTTCTTAAGTAGACATTAAGCAATATATCAACTCTACATTTCCTTTTAAAGCATAAAAACAAACAAAATTACAAAAACAGCTTAAACGAAAATGAGATTTTGTTTTAAATTAATTAGTTTTACTGACTGTGGACAGAGGTACTGAAACATCACTGAAACGTCAGTAAGCAGAACATGGTGTTAAAGCAGGCCTTGTCTGTTCTTGTTATGATGAACTTTCACTAGATTCTTTTCCCACAGGGGGCATCATCAGGTTGCCCACTCCATCACAAGCATGAACGGCATTTTGAATACAAACATACCTTGCCCTACATCATTTCAATTTTCGTCTTCTTTGACTATATGGCAGTTTTTGTTAATAATAATAGAAAAAAAATATGTAATTCAATCAGTCAGTTAAAAATATTAAAAACCCCATTAAAAAACAATAAAAAGAACCTAAATTTTTTTTTTAACTGCATAGTCATGTAAAAATAAATATTAAAATACTCTTGGGGTCCCGTATCCCTGGTTATTACATTCGAAGCACTGCTGCAGATGGTGTTAACAGATATATAAATACTGTATAAATGTGTGTGTGTGTGTGTGTGTGTGTGTGTGTGTGTGTGTGTGTGTGTGTGTGTGTGTGTTGGCGCCCCGCCCTGGGTGTCCCCTGCCCTGCGCCCTGTGTGCTCTGGGATGGGCTCCAGGCTTCCCCGCAACCCTCACCAGGTATAAGCGGTTAAGATAATGGATGGATGGATGGATGCTTATAAATACTGTACAGTACAGTATTATATTGTACTGTACATATAACAATATTTTTATGTACTATTGTATCTTATAATAAATGCATGATGATAATATTCTCTCTCTAACATGAAGTATGCCCACCTCTACCCATTTTTTTACTTTGTTTAACAAGATTTATGATTTGACATTAGTTAAAATGTTTATATTGGTACAAAAAAAAAAAAGAGTAAAAATGTGGAACTGTTGAATGATTCGTATTAGCGATGTTATGCCATTTCTTATAAGGATTTTTGGGTCCCAAGGTTGTTTTTTAAAGAGTTTATTCAACTTTACAAATTTTTCCAGTTAAGTCTTGAGTCTTGAAACGAATTAACGATGTATGGCAAGGTATATATGTGTACAATTAAAATGCAGAGACCAAACAATTCTGCTCAGGATAAAGGAGGGACTGGGCTCTCTCACTGAAATATCAAAATATGTATGGAAAGCTCCAGGTTCAGGGGGTTCCACAGAAACCACCACCTACAGCATTTATGGCATACCACAGAAGTAACCTTTGCCTACATCAACAATAACCTCAATCTACAGCAGTTATGACATACAGCACCAGTAACCTCCATTTACAACAGTTATGCATACAGTTGCAGAAACCTTTACACACAGCAGGAGAAGTAACCTCCTCCTAAAGCAGCAGAAACCTCCACCTACAGCAATTATGACATTTACATTTATTCATTTAGCAGACACTTGTCCAAAGCAATTTACAAATGAGTTATAATACACCTGCATGTTAAAACGAGGTTGACAATATCAGGTAATCCAGCTAACAGTAAGTGTTGTCCTATTTGTGGGAGGGGATGTAGGCTTTGATTCAGCATTGGTGGTAGCTTGGAGCAGTCCATATTTGTGGCTTTGAATGTAAGCATTAGGGTCTTGAATTTGATGCAATTTTGGAACCGAAGGGAGAGAAGAAGAGGAGTAACATGCATGCATTTGGGAGGTTTGAAGACAAGACGGGCTGCAACATTCTGAGTCCTCTGGAGAGACTGAGTCGCAGAGGCTGGGAGACCAGCCAGGAGTGAGTTGTAGTAGTCTAATTTTGAGATGACTAATGCTTAGACCAGCAGTTAAATTGAATGTTCTGTAAGAAATTGTCTGATGTTCTAGAGGGGGACTCTGCAAGCCCTAGAAACTGTAGCAATGTGGTCGGAGAATGCGAGATTGTTGTCCAACACAAATCCAAAGCTATTCACTTATGTTGCAGACATTACAGTTGATGTGCCAAGGCTGACAGACAACTCTCAGGGAATTAATATTTTTTTGGCCGGGATGTCTAACAGGTCAGTCTTGGAGAGATTCAGCTGCAGGTGTTGGTCTTCCATCCATCTTGAGATGTCTGCAAGGCATGAGGTAATCTTTGCCGAGACTCTTGTGTCCAAGGGTGGTTAAGACAGGAAGAGCTGGGTGTCATCAGTATAGTAATGTAAGAGAGGCCATGCGAAGTGATGAGTGACCTCAAGAGGTCTTGTACAGGGAGAAGAGGAGTGGACCAAATACTGAGCCTTGAGGGACTAATGTTGCTAGACACTTTGCCCCTGCAGGATACTCTGGAACAGTGATCCGGGAAACTTCAGCATCCCAGCCTGATGTTCTACCAATTGAGCCAACTGGTCACCTGTTTTGGATAAGAATGAAAGGAGATATACTGGCCTGTAGTTCCATAGCCCAACTGTGAGTGTGAAGGCATCAGGAGAGAACTGGTTGAGCTGATGCAGGTGAGAGAGGTTTCGCATCAAGGTAGCATGGTGGCAATGATAATGAAAGCATCTTCCATAAAAGATATACATAGCATGACATATGATGAGTGGAAGAGTGATGAGTGAGGTCCTTCTTGTTGTCCTTCTTCAATGGAGTCACCACACATAAACTCCTATGTCTTAGTCCTCTGAGGCTTTGTCCAATGAGGCTTCAACAATGAGGCTGTCGCTACAGTGTGAATGACCGCAACAAATGCAATTTCAGCAAAGTGAGTGACAGCTGGGACAAAATAAGGAATTAACATGTAGCGAGGAGAGGAAAACCCTAGAAGAATACCCTTAACAACAACCAAATGGCCCCTACAATTCCCAGGTATGAATTAGGAATACAACAGTAGGCCCCTTCATCTACAACAGCAGAAATTTCCACCTACACCAGTTATGACATACAACAGCAATAACCTTCACCTACAGCTGTTATGGCCTGAAACAGTGGTAACCTGCACATATAACAAAATAATCTACACCTACAGCAGTTATAACATACAGCAGCAGTACCCTTCACCTACACCAGTTATGCAGCAGCTATACCCTTCACTTACACCAGTTATGCAGCAGCAGTACCCTTCACCTACACCAGTTATGCAGCAGTACCCTTCACCTACATCAGTTATGCAGCAGCGCCCTTCACCTACACCAGTTATGCAGCAGTACCCTTCACCTACATCAGTTATGCAGCAGCGCCCTTCATCTACAGCAGTTATGCAGCAGCAGTACCCTTCACCTACACCAGTTATGCAGCAGCAGTACCCTTCACCTACACTAGTTATGCAGCAGCACCCTTCACCTACACCAGTTATGCAGCAGTACCCTTCACCTATACCAGTTATGCAGCAGCAGTGCCCTTCACCTACAGCAGTTATGCAGCAGTTCCTTTCACCTATACCAGTTTTGCAGCAGCAGTTCCCTTCACCTACACCAGTTATGCAGCAGCAGTACCCTTCACCTACACTAGTTATGCAGCAGCAGTACCCTTCACCTACACCTGTTATTCAGCAGTATCCTTCACCTACACCAGTTGTGCAGCAGCAGTGCCCTTCACCTACAGCAGTTATGCAGCAGTTCCTTTCACCTATACCAGTTATGCAGCAGCAGTGCCCTTCACCTACAGCAGTTATGCAACAGCAGTACCCTTCACCTACAGCAGTTATGCAGCAGCAGTACCCTTCACCTACAGCAGTTATGCAGCAGCAGTACCCTTCACCTAGAGTAGTTATGACATACAGCAGCAGTAACTTTCACTTACAACAGTAGTAATTTACAGCATTTATGACATATGGCGGTGGTAACTTTCACATACAGCAGCAGTTACCTACACTTACAGCAGTTATGACCTACAACAGCAGTATCTTTCGCCTACAGCAGTTATACAATGCAGGTACCTCAAAAACATACATTGTAACCAGCACTCTAATTTATGTTTTTGAGTTATGTTGTACTTATGCAAGCAGAAGATTATGGCATAAATTTAAGTATTGCAATATCTGCAAAACTGCATTATTTGTCCAGTGAGGTGTGCTGTTTAAAAGGTAGACAATGCACTTTAGGAAGGAAGACAGTCATAAAGAATAGCTCAGAGAAAAGCAAGGCGGTGATTTTAGTCTGTTAGGTAACGTGTTTAATCCAAAACAGTTTGCAGTCTATTTAATAGACATTGGTTGGATCAATTTGGATATAGGGCCCTAGTGAGGGGTGCTATCATTGAGGATTCTGCGGGTACCTGAAACTGTAACCAGGAAACCTTAAACTGCAAAACAGTTTTCTTAATGTCATTATATACTCTCAGTGCAGACCAAGTAAGGAAAGATGCATGACAACTCTGCAGCTTGCACACTCACACACACACACACACACACACACACACACACACACACACACACACACACACACACCCACTCATGCACTCACAGACATGCCTGCACACACACACAAGCTCGCTCACTTGTCTACTCACACATGCATGCACACACACCGACTCATGCACTCACAGACATGCTCGCACACACACACACACACACACACAAACCATATCATCGCTGTTTGAAATAAAGATCTCATTATGTTTTCTCTTATAATGTCTTGTTTTTAGAAATGTTTACAAAAGCATTCAATTAAAGAGCAGAAGCACAGTAGATATGGTTCAGGGATGGTTTTTCTCTGCACGTCTTGGCTGTGGACCAGGTCGTAGGTGCAGTCTGTTATGGCGGCTCCCTCCATGTCCGGCGCCTCGTCGCCCGTCTGTCACGGCAGACCTCTCAGAGGTGTTAACCCCGCTTCAGCAAACTCAATAAGCAATTATATCTGCAGAAGTGCATATTATTCCACTCACATATCTGCGTGTCTCTATATAATTGATCTGAGCTACTGTATATCACATCTTTTTCTGTCTGGGAGAAAGCCTTATTGCTCTCGGCATCAGAACTACAGAGAGAGGCACAGAGAGAAATCCACAAATACTGCACCGCACACACACACATGCACACACACACGCACACACACACGCACACACACACACAAAAGCACATGCTTGCACACAGATATGATGTGCACACAGTGTATATATATCCCCATCCTACACGTTAACACACAACTGTAGCTATACTGTGTATATACATGCATGTCTATAATGTATTCAGTCTCCATCTCACACACACACACACACACATACACTAAACACACTTAGCACACCCACAGATGAACACACACACACACACACACACACTGACAATTACATCATATGAAGAGATATTCAGTACACGTCTCCATTTGAACCTCTTTATAATTTTTAGGGATCCCGAATCATAAACTAAGAAAACATTAAAACAAAAAAGCTTATTTTAAGGTGGTGCAAAAACACGCCTGTCTTGCGCTGACAACAATATAATTGTTCAGGTTTTGCTTCTCTGAAGAAACCGGTACTTATGTCATTAAGAAATCAGCAGCATTAATTTTACTCAGAATGTGTCTGAAAAGAACATACTGTATTTCAGTGTTACATTAGCAGTCCTAGTGCAGACTACATGAAAGACTATACATGTAACACTGCATCCCAGTCCAAAACAGCCAGTCTCAGCAGAGTCAGACCACTGGACCTACACAACCTGTCCTCAGGGTCCACCCAACCAACCTCACCCCCCTGTTGTGTCTCTGCTTACCATATGAAATAGTCCATTATCATCACTATGGGTCTAATGGGATTTTAACACAGAGGTGCTGCCACACTGACTGAGAGAGAAGGAGGAGAGGGGGAAAGGATAGCGGATGAATATGGATGAGAGATTGAGAGAGACATGGTTTGGTGTGTAAAGTGGATGAGAGCCGGATGACACGTCTGAAATAAAAGAAGAGTGGTTAAAAAACAATGAGCACAGAGTAATGGGCCTTTTTTTCAGAACTACTACCTAATACATTCAATGTCTTCATTAGTACTGACTGCACAAGAAAATGTGTGTGGCACAAAGACACTGCACAAAATAAATATGTGTCTCAGCTGTGGGGTGACCCTGTAAGCAGAGTACTTGGTAAGCAGCTAGGTTAACCAGGCTATTTTCTGCGACTCAAGATAGAAATGGGCTGGAACTAAATAAAGAACTAAGTACTAAGATGTTTACATTTGTTGAGAAGCACGTATCCTCCTTGACTCTCATAAAGACATTTACCACCATGTGCCACGAAAGACTCCATGGACTGCCTTTTCCCATTTCATAGGGAATAGCAGTGCTGATGAGATTTCTGACCCCAAAACATCTGAATTACAACTTCCTGTGAAGCTGAAATATCTGTCCAACTGCAGGGGGTCTGTAAGGTGAAATATCCGCTCAACTCATGGGAATTTGAAGGTACAGTACAGCTAATTGCCATTAACATTAATTTTGAAAATGGAAATTACTGTTCTTTAGTTAAGATTGGTGTTTACCCATTTATTAAAGACACACGTACCACCTGCACCACAAATACCATCCTTTTGTCAAACTGATGCAAGAGACTTTGTTGTTATCACACACACGCACACACACACACGCGCGCGCTCGCGATTCTGCCAGGATGAGCACCTGCCCACAAGTTCAAGGAAGTTATTTGCTGGCCAGACTTTGGTGAAAGGTACAGGTGTGTATTTTGTTCCTGGGGGACAGCCTGTCAGCTGCTCTCGTGAACTTGTGGATACTCACGTCTGACAAGCGGACTTTCAGCCCCCACACTCTCACTCGCTCTCTGTCACATTCTGTTGTTCGCCTGTCACTCTGTAGTGCGTGTTCTCTGTCCATTCACACACACACCCCCCCCCATATCCCCAGATCGGGGCAGCTGTCCCTCCTTGTGGCTTCATTAACATGGCAAAACAATGGTGGTTTGTCTGCTGCCAGATGTGCAGATCACCAGCACGTAAAAGTCACAGTTTTTTTTAACCAGGAGAGTGAATTCTCAGTGCTAAAAGCTAAGCGTGACACCTACCTTACCAATGAAAAATCAAGATAACATTCTTCATTAGGAAGCCTGGCTAGCAGTGTGTGGCAGCACCAACAGTAACAAGACACACATTAGCATTGCATGCTGTATAGCAGGTGGTAGACAGTGTCTTGTCCAATTCAGTCTTGTTCTCCTTGTGGATATGGGACAGGCTCGCCACACAGCAGATGTGCAGCCGATTTGGGGATGTGCAGAGTGGTGTGAGCAAATGATTTTGACTCTAAGCCCCATTACACCCAGAGCCAGGAGACCGTTTTGTTCTGGAGTGGGCCAGTGACATATGACCAGTGTTAATTTTATTGACAAAAACTAAGGTGAAAAATATTCAACATAATTTTTTCTGTTCCAACAATGCAATGTTTACTTTAAAAAATATATATATTTTTAACATATTTTAACATAGCCCTTTACGAGAAATAACAAAATGAAAATGTTAAAAACAGACAACTGGACTTCCACTGGTCATGTTTAAAGATTTCATATTGTAACCTTAAATCAGTTCACAGAAGTAACTAACATAGCTTCTTTCCAGGTACACAGATTTTTGGGAGGATGCTCACAGTGACATATGGAGTAACTTCAATTAAAGCACCTTTTTTAAAATGAAAGAACAAAAACCCACAGACCTGTTGTGCTTCCACTGCTACTGTTTTTAGTGTATTATAAGGAATAAGATTTCAAGTGCCATTTGCTGTATGACAATTATGTAGTTATGTGATTTTTTTCCCTTAAGCAATATGCTAGGAATAGATATATCCTTGTTCTTTTTTGTTTTGGGAAATGTAATATGTAAAATTTGTATTCTGAAGTCCTGTTTTACTGTACATGCAGTGAAGCATTTCCTATACTGAAAATACTTACCAAATCAAATTTGCTTACCTGTGCAATGCATGCTTGACAGGTTTTCCCCTTTTTTCTCTGCCTAAATTGAGTAATAGCAATCACTAATAAATGTTAAACTGTGTCAAAGTTTCTCTCTTTTAATTTTTAATGACAAAAAACAACAACAATTTAAACTAGCTTTCCCTTTATCTGCTTAACCTAGAACACTAGGTGTTGTGTGTAGTGGCCGTTCCTCAAACATATCCTGTTTACAGACAGATACTTACAGTCCTATCATACATAACCTGACACCACTCCTATTTTGTCACAGTCACACCCTAATGGTTCTGGTGACAGTCACCAGAATATTAAGTCACTCATTTATTCATTATCTATTTAAGTTTATGCAAATCATAGTTTCTTAAGCACATTATTACCAGTGTTAGTCACTGAGTGTGAGCTGCCTTCTGCAAATCATTTTTGTCTTCTGTTTGCAACTTTTTCATCTTGTCCCCTGTTTTTGTGCATTCCCTCAAGTCAGTCTGCCCCATGAGTTTCTCACACTCTGTCCTTTTACTGGATTTTTGGAAATTTTGAATAATGGATTTTGACTCAGTATGATTAGTAAGTAAAGAAAGCTTTGTTTCTCTTTCAAGTGTGAGTGACAATATGTTTACTTCAGTGCATGTTGCATTGCAGGAGCTCAGGTTAATGTTCTTGCTGAACTATACTACAGCACAGTCCTTTACAGATTTTAAATAACAACCTTCAGTTACGGGGCCATGTCCTAAACCATCGCTCCACCTGCTGTTTTCAGAAAGAAGTGTATTAATCAGTGGTGGCCTGCTTTCCTACAGAAGCAGCAGGGTATCTGTACAGACCACAAGAAAGCTACGGGGGCTGACTAGGAGAGTTGGGCGGTTCCGAGATGGTCTGACAAGCAGACTGAGGCCCGCATTACCCCCCGAGAGCTTTCACCAAGACGGTGGACGGAGTCACTGCACTCAGACCATTAGCCGGGCCGCCAGTGGCACAAAGCGGCCGGATCTGTCTGACTTCAGTGACATTTCTGTGACATTTAAGTGAAATATCAAAACAGTCTGACAGTCCACATATTTAGCCCCAGGGAGACGTGGGAGTCCCTCAGCAATCACAGGAGTTACCTTACTGAAAACAGGCCTGGCCAGCAACGCTGCGGCAGACGACCCTTGGGCCTAATGGGAAATCAGAGCAAGTAGGCATCGTAGGAACTCGATTTTGTGCTCAGCACAAATGAAGGTGACCAGCAGACATGGTTCTGCAGACAAAAAGGCAACTCTTAATACAGTGTCCCAAGTGAAACACTGAATATTCACATGAACATGACCTCAAACCTGCTGTAACTGTAAAAAAGGCTAGCTACATCTCAACTAATGCTCAGTTAACCTGGCCAGACACCGCCACACTCCATATCATTATAATAATTGTATGAACACGTAAATTCAGGACAATTGTCAGTTGACAGTTAAATGATCGACTGCTAAGCTGTCATTTATATTAATAAAAGTCTGTTAAACACCACTTCTATAACATCTGAGCTAATATTTAGCTGCTTGTTCTGTGCAATAGCACACTTTACAGGTGACTGAGTAACAGTTTTAAAACACCTGAGCTGATATTTAACTGTAGGTCCTATGGAATAGTGCACAGGCGGCTGACTAAACAAAATATAAGTTAACTTGTCTATTCTTTCTGTCTTTGAAAAAGAAATTCATGAGGGGCACTTCGAACAGAAATCCAGAATTGTTTGCCCTTTAAGCTGCTGGGGTTACAGTTGTAGCTGGAATAGTTTTTGTATATGAATTATTCATGCCTCTGTGTGGTATTTAAAGCATTTATAAATAACGCTCAGCAGATACAAATGTCAATATTGCAGCAATAGAACCATCAGTATGCTACAACAGTCGCTAGGCGAAGAAGCATTGGTGGGTAAAGATAAGCAGGAGGATTTTGGCTATCGTTCAGGCAAGACCTGTCCTGAGCAAATCGCACACTTATGGGACACTGTGGACGCACAGAGTCTGTGTTTAACAAAGCCAAGGCTGGCAGGGGACTTATGGAGATCCTGGTTTTATCCTGCAGCTGAAAAGGGCTGCATCCCCTTTTTTCCCATCATTGTCAGTTCTGCCTGACCTCTCCACTCCTCCTTATGTACACCTATTGCTTGTAGGAGATGGAGGTCAATAAGATCATCTAAGTAACAGTGAATGATCCTCCCCAAGCCCTAACACACTGAGAACCTGTTAAACACCTCCCCATTAGCTTTCCCCAGCCGCTGTTTTGCAATGGTCATAGTGTAACGACAATAGAAGCTATTTAACACGTGTTGCAGTTTGTTAAAATATGCTTTCCTGGTGGAGTTTTCTAAAAGGTGTCCAGTGTCAAGTCCCAAAATGCAGCTGTGTCACACATGGTGGCACAGCAAACTGATAATTTTAGTGCTGCCATGTCACAAATAAAATGGCTGAAGGGCTTTACTTCACAGCAAGAGAAGAAGACATGGATGAAAAGAGAGAAAAACTGTAAGGGGTAAGATTTTTTTGTGTAAATGTGTATAGACAATGACATGTCATGATTGTGTTACTGTGGAGGACTCGCAGTTCAATACTGTCCTGATGTGCTGTTAAAAATCAGAACATAGGCAAAGGTAGGATGAATCTGGCCACCAATGTTATATTTGACTGGATTGGAAGGAAACACTCTATTATTATACTGATTTTTCTGGGATACAGTATGCAACTTATAAATCTTGATACTCTGGTGTCACTTCATGTAGTAAAGTACTTTTCTTTATTGAGTTTCCAGTTATGTTTCAGGTAGGTTTGCTGTTTTGCCCTTTTCTTCTGCACTGTATGTTGTACACTGGAGTAGTACTGAATTCAAAAAGTAAAAAATGTAATAATAAATAAAACACCAAAACATAATCCTAAACTGCTTGTTTCCCTGGTTGGTTGTGTTGAAAATTGTAACAAATTTATGTGCCCAATGTAATAAGAGGGTAATCTTCATCTCATAGCCGTTCTCTTGCACATCTGAGTTGCAACTAAGAACGTCTACCTTCCTGCTTCTGTTCTTGAGAAAATTTCACTGCCTTCATGTGACTTTGTCCTTTTCGAGACCGAATCACAATGTGACTGGAACTTTAAACATGAAAGGTCAGCTAAAAAGAGCTTCTGATGCTGGAGTTAAGTCCTCGTTTAATTCACAGCATGCAAATGTAATACTTGGTTTATTAACACTGAAAACATTCAAAAACAGCTTGAATGCAGTAGTTTTTAAAAGTGGTACCTCAGGGTCAATGTATCAATTCCTGCCCCATAAGAATAACCAAGGCATAAAATTAGGGAATACAGTATACTGTAATATTCTAACAGACCAAGGGATCAGGTGGGTTTCAAACTCGGGTAGCCCGCACACAAGACAGGAGGATTAGTCCACTGAGCCAAAGACTCAAGCCTTTAGCTCCAGGAGCTAATCAGTCTCTTGTCTTCGACCCCTAGGGGTGACGACACCATCACTGCATCCGACCTGCTGCCACCTGTGGCACTCGCTACAATATGTTACAGGGAGTGTATGTGGAGAGAAAGATGGAAATCAGTGAGATGGATCTTTATTGGGCCAGTCTTGATTACACACAGATTCACTCATTAGGAGTGACCAGATAGAAACACTTGTCTTTAAAGGGCTTTGTCTGCGTTGCATGGTCTCATTAGATTATAAATCAACCCTGCCTGTCTCTCAGGAAATATCTCAGCAACTGCATCCAATTACTCAGAATATAAATTTCTTCAGTGCATTTGAGTTGTGGTTTTACTCAGGCACACTTAAAGAAACAAGAAGGCATTGTAATTAATGCATTAATAGACAAATGAATTCATCTATAAAATATGTGACTTCTCATTGTTTGAATAACTTGGTATGGTGATCATTGTCAGCATGTTTGTCCCCACGTATACTGATGATTATTAGTTTATACTGTGTTTTAGTAATTATCAGAAAGTATACATTTACAACAGTGAGTGTGTGACTTAAGTACTTTTGGGAGGTATCTGTACTTTACTTGAGTTTTGCAATTTCTTATTAAAAAAACTTTAACTTTTACTCCACTACTTTTATTAAATAAAATACGTACCTCTACTCCGATACATTTCTCACTTCGCATTTCAAGATATCATGAAAGCAGCAGCATCCTCCTCTAGCAGCAGTGATGCTACACGAACAACTGCTAAGTCTGCCAGGATAACTTCACCAACACCTCCTGCTTTAAGCGAGTAGGCCAGTAGATGTTCTCCTTTCTTGCTGTAAAGGATTCGTCATATAAAATTAAGTGCCTCCTGCGCTTGCCAAAAAACACTGAAATTCTGGCATTCAAAAACTCCCCAACGAACCTCAAGAAACAGGTAAATTAAAACAGAGTTAAAACAAAGATAAACATTACAGAAGTTATTTGGTAAGGTATAAACATTAACGTTATTATAATTTTTTTTTTTTTTACATTACGTCAGTACTGTGATTTTGAATACATCTAACGTTAGGTAGGCTTTGAACTAGCCATACTGCATTATAGATTTTGGTAAACATTAACCTTAGTTAATGTTAGCTGGTCACAAAATGACCAAAAACAAATATTAAATGACCAAGAAAAAACAGCAACAAAATGGTCAAAAAACAGTAATAAAATTAGCAAAAAACATCCCTATTTTAATGTTTTTTAAACAACAAAGTAAGCTATGTATTAGCCATACCACCTTATTGATTTTACTAACATTAACATTAGCTAGCTGTAAATACAGCTGAGAAACCTGGCTGTAGTGGTGATTATTAATTGGGAAGCAATTCAGCATGTAAACCTCGTGAAGAAACATTAAGAACAAAAGGTGGCTATTTAAGTAATTATCAATCAGAATATTATTACACATAGCTATTTTATGTAATTATCAGTAGAACTGCTTTTGTAGATAGGTACTTCAGTGATTATCAAGATTATCGGTTGCTTCATCAATATGTTCATGTAAAATGTTCCAATAGACACTAGTAATTATGGGTACATGGAGTAGTATAAAATCAACTTCTGCAGATAGTTTACATTTTAGAACTGAGTTTGCCAGTGGTAGTTTTTTTTTTTCTCCTGATTTTAGTAAGAAGCAGGGGTGGAAGAGGTGAAGTTTAGACGAGAGAGAGAGAGAAATAAGGAACTGCTAAAAGTGTACCCTGCAGCAGTAAGTCTAAAGGAGCGAGAGAGGTGTAGAAATGTTTGAAAAGATAAAAAGTGAGAGAAACAGAGGGGGTGGATTCAAATTGTGGACATGCCCTTGAGAGATGTTAGCTTCAGTCAGCCAGAGCCAGTACAATACCTGTCCGTGTGGCAACCATCCCTTCCACACTTTCAGACAGCACACAACACACTACCGCTGTGGCTCAGCTCTGGATGGATTTCTTTCAATCAAGCCACCCACACCCACCATAAGCTCCTCACCCCACCTCCTGCATCAGCTCTGATGGCCAGGGACAGCTTTAACATTGTTAGGGCCTTAATGAGTTTTAATTGGGAGGCAATCTTTACGCAAGGCCTTAATTTCTTCTGATTAAAGATGTTATTAGTTTTACAGCCTACAATTTGGAAACAGAAAATGAAGCCTGGAGGTGTCTGTTGTTAAGGAACAGTACATTTGATCTTCTATCTTACTTCCACTATCTTTGCCACTTACTGTTGAAAAATAGAGATGGGAAAGAGACAGGAGAGGTAAACAAAGGAAAGGGGAAAAAGGTGTGAAACATGGATGAGCAGAATAAAGGAAGGAAAGGAAAAGATGTGGGGAAGGCAAAAAAGAGACAAAAGGGAAAAGACATAACAGCATAGACAAATGGAGTAAAAATACTTGGAGTATGAGAATCGGGGGAAGAAAAACAAGAGAGGACTGACGACACTAGAGTAGTAAGAGAGAAGAATGAAATAAGGAACAAAAGTAGACAGACAAAAATATGAGAATGATAAGAACAGCAGAGTGACACCTAGAGCTCTCTGCATATGGCATCATCCCATAAGGCCCTGCAGCTGAACCGTTTTCCATCTGCGTGTATGGTGTAGATGAGAAGCCCAATCTGCCTCTCATCTGGACTGTCTCTTCCACACCGCAGGCCAAAATTCTGTCGCTGTACCATGCCGCTGTGGCATGCCATTCCCTCTCACACATATGCATGCATTCTCCTGCGTGCACACACTCCTCATACACAGATACATGTGCATGCACACACGAGGACTTGCATACAATCACTTGTCCTGTATTAGATGTTTTAGGATTTCCAGCAAAACCTATTTTTCAGTTTAAAAAGTTTTACGAACTTACAAAAGCGTTCTGACACACACCCCCCTGCTCTCTCACATGCACCCAAGTGCATGCCATCTTCACTGTGTCACTGTCATACAGATGGTGACACTCTCAGACACTATAATCAGAATTATAAAGGAAGCCCTAACACAACAATCTCACAGCCAGCCTGCCCCCCCCACATACACACAAGTAATGAAATAAATGACTATTTCAGCACAGGTGAGAATAGGAAAATCACTGCAAAGGGGCATGTGACAGAACCAGCGAAGCTCTCACACAAGCAGGAAGCCCAGATAAGAAGCCTACTGCAAAGCTGTTGCTCCCCCATATCCCACTGGCAGCAGTAAACTCATTTCACTAATTCACCAATTAGTTGTCAGGCATAATTAGGGGAAACTGTTGTGTGAGTCTCCCTTGGCAGTTGCCCAGGAATGTCTCTCATTTGCATAAACTCACCTCAGGGCCAGGCAGCTTGTTTCAGGACATCAGAAAGTGGACAGCATACATGGAAAAAGGGAAATTAGCTTTAAAACTGGGCGTTCTTGTGCTTTAACATCTGAGTGTCAATGAGATTGTGTACATATGCAGCCTCACACAGAGCAATGTAACAGATTCTTTATTGTCTGTTATAGAGTACCGTCAACCCCAGGTTCATTTTGACTAATTAGGCCTAGTAATTGACGGAAATAAGTATTTGAAGAGTTTCTCATGTTGCCCCTATGAAAATGTATGTCTGCACTTGTGTACCTGAAAGAGATTGTTTGTGCATGAGAGTTTACATTTTTAGAAGAACGGGTGTTCACAGAGAAACTGTGCTAGACTGTATGTCCAAAATAGTATGTGTCCAAATAATTTTGGAGAAGAGAGTTGTGTAGTTCAGTACATCCTATATATTGCCTTATCTCTTACAATGGCCTCTTGCCAACTCCTCTAACTACCTTGATTTAAGATATAGTCCTCAGGTCCATACTCAAGTGTCTTAACCACTTCTGCACACTAACACACAGTCCTCAAGTCTAGAGTGCAGTATCCACTGCTCCTCACCACCACACAGGTATGGTGCAGACCTTCAAGCCTGTAATGAATTATGCGTTACATAAAAAATAGTCAGGGAAACAAGATTAAAATGCATACTCATATTTATGAAAAGAGTACATCTCCATGGATACCAATAGAGGATAGTGACTGTGTGTGAATAGTAAATCACCATGGAGATGGCAGAGGGACACTAAGTGTGGTAACAGTTACTATACAGAGGAATAGTAAGTGTGATCTTTGGAAAGACATTTCTGTACAGTATATACAGTACAGCTGCCATCCAAACATGTTTGTGTGCAGTGCCAATGTTGTCTTTCAAGTCCTTATTACCTTACTTTAGATTCTTATTTAGATTGATTGCAGTAGGTACTGGTCCTGGCGTAGTAAAGTTGCATTATTGAACCGAACTGAACTGTGATCTTTTCTTTTAGCCAACCTTTCAGTTAGTTTCACATTGAGAGCTGAGTACCAGTAAAAGTATGTAAAAGTATCACAATCTGCAAAATATTTGGTTAAAGACCAGTCAGTCAGTCATCTTCTATACCGCTTCATCCTGTTAAGGGTTGCGGGGAAGCCTGGAGCCTATCTGAGAAAACATAGGGCGCAGGAGACACCCTGCACGGGGCACCAACCCACCACAGGGCACACACACACACACACCATGGGCAATTTGGAGACACCAATCAACCTAACCCGGATGTTTTTGGATTGTGGGAGGAAACCGGAGAACCTGGAGAAAACCCACCAAGTACAGGGAGAACATGCAAAATCCACCACCTATCGCAGCCCCTCGGCACCTACTATGAGCGCCAGCTATCCTAAGGGAAACTTCAGAGGGAACCAGCTACTAAACGGTTTGATTGGTCTTTTGCCCCTATACCCTGGTTAAAGACCAATCATGTGTAATATCCAGTTACAAACCAGTCACATAAAATGCAAGAAGAGATTACAGAGTGGACATCTTGGTTGTCAGTCAGTCAGTCATTATTCTAACCGCTTAGTCCTGGTGAGGGTCACGGGGAAGCCTGGAGCCCATCCCAGAGCACATGGGGCGCAGGGCAGGGGACACCCAGGGTGGGGCACCAACCCACCACAGGGCACACACACACCATGGGCAATTTGGAGACACCAATCAACCTAACCCGCATGTTTTTGGACTGTGGGAGGAAACCGGAGAACCCGGAGAAAACCCACCAAGCACAGGGAGAACATGCAAACTCCACCGCCTATCGCAGCCCCTCGGCGCCTACTATGAGCGCCAGCTATCCTAAGGGAAACATCGGAGGGAACCAGCTACTAAACGGTTTGATTGGTCTTTCGCCACTATACCCTGTTTAAAGACCAATCATGTGTAATATCCAGTTACAAATCAGTCACATAAAATGCAAGAAGAGATTACAGAGTGGACATTTTGGTTGTTTGGTTGGTAATTAGAGAGTGGATCTGTTTGATAATGTCCTTTTTTTCGATGATGATTAGTTAAAGTCGGCTATATATAGACTGTATACGGTAGGTGGTTACAGTGTGGACATCCATAGCTATTGTATGGTAGGTGAGTACAGTGTGGAAGTCCCAACGTCTGTATGGTAGGCAATTACAATGTAGAACTTTCAGCCTCTGTATGGTAGGCAATTACAATGTGGAACTTTCAGCCTCTGTATGGTAGGCAATTACAATGTGGAACTTTCAGCCTCTGTATGGTAGGCAATTACAATGTGGAACTTTCAGCCTCTGTATGGAAGGTGTTTAAAGTGATCACATGCTCTTCTGCCTTAGTTTGGGGGGACAAAGATCTATATTTCTTTTGAAAAGGTGTGTGATTTAGCACTGTAGCAGTGAGCATCTTTAGACCCTCACCCATCTTAACTTACAAATACACACATGCAAATACAAAAAAACTCATAATTACTCATATTTGTTGATCTGAACATTAAAATTATACATACAAATACACCACAAAGACAAACAAATCATGACACGCAGTTCTAAAGACGCAAAGACCTACATAACACAATGTGCTTACACACATCCACAAGTCATGCATGCAAATGTGCAAAACATGGTATGCACATAGAGACACCCACAGTGCTGGCTGAGTAAATTACTTACAAGTCCAAATTCAAAACAAGAACACACAGATGCACACACAAAACACAATACATAAACTTACATACAGACACAAAAATTCACACACTGTGGAACTTGCATACAGACATAAATATGTGTATAATATGTGTATTCAAATAAATACACAAACCGCCTGTTACATTCCTGGGCGTGTTTTGAGAGTTTTTGGTTTGTACTTCCTTGTTTAAAAACTTTATGAGGTCATTCTGGAGGAGGAGACAGCCCATTGCACAGCAGAACTGGCAATCATCACCAGAACAATGAACACCCCAGAAAGCAACATGAAGTTAGTGGTTTGGAAGCAGATAAAGCCGCTTCCTGGATGAAGTTGGAGTGTGGGGTTCTAATGGAGTAGATAAAGTTGGTTGCTGTTAAGAGTTTGATTGAATTAGAGTTTGGTTAGGTTTGAAGATTGTTAATTTGTTGCATTGTAGTATTTGTTTTCCTGTGCATTGTTCTTTGGCATTTTGGTTGTTTTGGAGTTTGGATTATTTTGACTTTATGTGTTACTATATCTGTAACTTCATGGTGTTTGGTAAGTTTTCTGGGAAACTGGGACAGATATATAGGCCCTTCACATTTGGTACCTCACATATATGTTCATTTGTATAGCACACAAGGTTTATGAGCAAATGCCTTTTTGGTACGTTTTGTTTTTCTCAGTCTGGGTAATACAGTTAGGTGTAGTGTTTGTTTGGGTATTTGTCACTTAGGTAGTTACATCTTGCATTTTATTTGTAGAATGTTTTATTATTTTCTCTGCTTTGGCATTGCTCCTGTCCTTTTTCCCTTAGTCTATGTTTGCCCTTTCTAAAAGTTTATATATATATATATATATATATATATATATATGTTAAGTTTATATATATATCCATGTTATGGATAAGCAACACTGCAAAAAAAAAAGAAACTGCTCAAAAATTTGCTTTTGGTCACACTGACACACACCAGAAAGATATTTATTACGTTCAATAATTCAGTTGTTGATTTCCATCAAACAGAGCTCTATGGCAAACATGTTTCAGAAAAGGCCAAACTGGGCTAAGCTGTGTGTTAAAACACCAAGTTTTCGGTCAGGCGTGCTCACTGACGTAAGGTTAGCTAGCAATCATAATGGAGGAGTGAAACTTGAAATGTATAACTTTCACTCAAAGCAAATTGGTGTAGAAAAGGTTGATGACCACAAATTTTTTGGCTTTTGAGCATATAGGCCATTCCTCCATATGCCACCCATGTAAAGTAAGTGGAAATCACACGCGATTTCTCTAGTAACTACATAAATAAATTTAGCGATTTTAATTTTTGTGGTTTTAAGTGAACAGTGTTCCCTATGCGGTGAATAGAAGGGCTAGAAGTTTTCTAGCACAACATGAAAGACATGACAAAAACAGTTTGCAAATACCAGAATACATGCATCACTTCAATTCTTCTTAACTACCAATGTACATTACTGTAAAAAATATGCAAGGGACCTTCCATATAGTAGCAGGTTTCTTTTGTGTGTGTGTGTGTGTGTGTGTGTGTGTGTGTGTGTGTGCGCAGTCCAGCCCAACAGAGGCTCTGCGCCCAGGGGCTTAAAGAGGAGGGAGAAGGAGCCGAGGCAGTCTGTGAAGTGAAACTCATATGGTCAGAGGTGCTGTATCGATCAGCTTTTCTCCATCCCTCTGCCCCATGGCAAAGCAGCTTTGCAGGCCTCCTGGGTTAAATCTAGCCTCAGGACCCACTGGGCCAATGCAGGCCTCACCAGAAGCTGAGTGGCTCATGTTGACGCCCTGTGGTGCTTGGGCATTTTTTTGCTTTTCTCTGAAAATTGATCTAAAAAAATCCCATCATAACTTCTTGAAAGTAACTCATTGTGCTGGCCATCATCCAGACCAGCTGAGCCTGGTGCATGCTGGGAGTGTCGTCATGGCATCGTTGAAGGGCCTCATTCACACCTACATCCCTTTCTCGATGTTCCTGTCATTAGATTTCAGATGTGTCACGCCAGGTTCCCTGAGTGCCTCCCTTTCTCTTCCTTCTCCCATTTCTGGCCAATCATAGCAATGACATTAGCAGGGGAAACCGCATCCAGCCGCAGAAACAGGTGCTTGGCTCCTGTCTTAGGAGAACACATATCGCCACATCAAGAGCAAAACGGGGAAAATAAGACTCCGCTGTGTTTTATTGCTCATTTAAAGCGATGCTATCAACCGGAATCTGCCCCGCGTTGTTTACTAGCTGCGCTTTGTGCAGTCAGCTGTGAAATGCCTGTCTCGGTAACATTTGGCTATGGCTGCCTTCGTTAGCAGAGCGTCACACTCAGCTCAGCGCACCGCAGAAAAGGACTAATTAGCGTCTCCCTTAAACCCACGAGCTAACAAGTGCGCGGACGGCTTGCTCGGCCACATGCAGTCGTGACGGTGCATGCTCACTGACTAGCGTACAGCCGCCGGGCGTACAAACACAGACACGATGTGAACAACTACAGTATTTGTCTTATTTTAAGCAGCCGATTCTTGTTTTTTTTCCAGCTAACTTTGTATCTACAAGATTATAAAAAATGATATACAATATAGGCATCATTTCTGGAGAAGCATGTGAAACTACAACCGAAAGTATAAAACTGAGCATTTTAAAAATCAATATGAAAAATTGTAATTGTAATCTTATTTCAACTAAGCGGTTATTTAAAGATTTATAAGATAATATAACTGCTACTAATATGTCATTAATACATAATTTATCAATACAACATCATCACATCCAGAACAAAAAAGGCAGTAATTGAAATTTATTTTCTATATTACCGAGGGACGCTGATGCACGTTTAAACAATTTAATTCACCCAAAAGCTTTAACACGTTCTAACAGCATGTAGCCTATGTGGTAACGCGAATACTCATTTCATTAATGACTATGTATATAAAAGCATTTTATCTCTTTTTTCAAAAATACACGCGTTAACAACATAAACAGAAATGTATTGAGCTGGTCAGCTTTGCAGTTTCATTTTAAGTATTTGTATTCGTTTTATTGCTCGAACACAGATGATGCTGTTTTCCTCTTATATACTGTTTTAAAATGAAATACATAAAGAAAAAAAGCTTTATTAGATTATCTTATGAGAAAATATGTGTC
Source organism: Chitala chitala (assembly GCA_025773905.1). Taxonomy (NCBI): domain Eukaryota; kingdom Metazoa; phylum Chordata; class Actinopteri; order Osteoglossiformes; family Notopteridae; genus Chitala; species Chitala chitala. Next base: position 9,382 of record JABJVR010000239.1, on the reverse strand, counting down.
AAAACCATATTTCACAATATTTTTTAAGGCAAATGAGATTTAAAATTTAAGTGTTTTATAAATAATATTATATAGGCATGAGCTAAATGTACAAATTTATAAAACTGTAATAATTACCGTCACTTCAGAACCATGATATTTTGTAAACTTGATAAATATTTACTGTCTCTCTTGCAGGACAAATATCAACCACTAGTAATAATGCAACCACTGTTATCAAACACACACACACATACACACACACACATTCACACATGCTCAAACTGTTACTTACATTCATGGTTATACATATACATTCTCAGGAGCATATACACGTATGCATACACATACAAGTATGTGTGCACAGATTTATGTTGATGTACAAGTTACTGTAAGTCATCCACAAAGACACAGAATCAGTTACTCACAGAAAAAAAACATATGCAGAGTGACAACTAATCATCAATGTGTAAACATAATGACACTTTCACCATGCTGCACTCATACACACACAATCGTGCTCAGATGCAGTCGTCTACATACAGAAATAATTACATTTACACTGTCGCTGTCCCACATACACAAAATCTTGTGAAAATAATTATATATACTCCATCACAAACAAACACACAAAGCACAGCATGTTCTGAAGTCTTTTTAGTGTCATTTAGTGTCATTTACTCAATAAAAAAACATTGTTAAAGAGAAAAATCCCACAGAAAACAAGTTAGATAATCCTCATCTGAATAGACAAAATAGATTTCTAAAATACATCTTTATAACAGATATTCCTCTCTGTGATGCTTCATCTCTCTTTTATATAAAAGCAACTAGTGTAAATCACTCAAAACGTCAGTCAGTGCAACCTGTGTGTTTGGAAGAGAGAATCTGTGATATAATCTTTATTAATCCAAAATACCAGTGTGTGTACAGTACTAGTGTGTGCTAAAGCAGTCATTATACATATATCTTTTAAAACATGTAACAAAAAAATTAAAAATTTCATTTTGATCTCCTAGGTAGTCCTTCGTGAAATGGGAGATTGAACACTAGGTGGCACTGTTTAAGATTGTTTTACATTGGCAAAGTTGAGTAATTGAACTGGGGCCATGTAGACAACACCCGCTGAGAGTAAGTGTAGAAGTGAAAGGGGTACTGAATAATGTACCAGCAGGGTAGGAACTGTTTTGTTGACTCTGCCATTTTTTGGACATTATATTTAATTAATCTCTCCTTAACCTAGTGCCCCTTGCTGAGGGATGCCCTTTTCTTCTTCTGTGGGCACAAGTCACAGTGTCTACTTCAGGTTTGAATAGCAACCAACACAATTTTTAGTCGCATACTTCAGCTCTGTGTGTGATGGCCCAGGGACAAATGGGAGCTCAGGAGCAAGCTCCTGCCTAAGGCAGGTTTCCCCTCTGGCATTCTTCTCCCATGCCTGGAGTTACTGCATGGGACAGGTTCCCCTTCTGGCAAGCTTCTGCCAGACCTGGAGTACCTGCATAGAGCAGGCTCCCCTTCTGGCATGATTCTGCCAGACGTTGAATACCTGCATATAGCAGGTTCCCCTTCTGGCATGACATACTGCCTTCCCGCTTTCTATCCACATACACAGTACACTCCTGTGTTGCATTACACAGAATGACATACTCAGAAATGTACAAGAATGTAGGTTTGGTGTCAACGCTGGTAGTCCAAAACAACCCCCAATGCTCCTAACATAAAAACGTTTTATGATCACTAAAAATAATGTTAGACACAATTCAGTAGTCCTATAGTATTTACAGGCACATGTCTCTATGTCCACACCCAAACGTCCACTCTTGTAAATGCTTTTACACTGCACGTCATCATGTACAGTATGCATAATGGCAGTTGACATTCTCAAATATGAAGACATACATAAACAAATGCATTATGCATCTATTAATAATGTTTTCTGTAAACTACTGTTATGTGTTTAGGTCTCATTTTTTTCATTTCATTGTATATTTCCAGTTCAAGTGTTCAACAGATACAGTGGAACCTTGGATTGTGAGCATAATTTGTTCCGGAAAAGTGCTCATAATCCAATAAACTCATATAGCAAAGCGAATTTTCCCATATGGAAATAATGTAAAGTCGAATGATCCATTCCACACACCCAAAAATATTCTTATAAATATAAATTTTAATGGTATTTTATGTACAAATTATTGTCGTTAATATCAGAAACAAATAACAATGATTAATACACAGTATAAAGTAAATATAAAACAAGTTAACCTGCACTTTTACCTTTGAAAAGAGTCGTGGTTGGTGTGAGGGAGACAAGAGGGAGGAGAGGAGGAGGAGGGTTATTGCTTGAAAGGAGAATCTCCTTCCATGAGAACATCTGGAACTTGAATCTCGGGAGTTCGTTCTCTTGAACGACTTTCACTAACACTACTGGTTTCACTTCATTTACGCTTTTTGGATTCACTGTCATCTTTTGACTCACTGGAATGTCTTTCCTTTCATTCATATTTAAGAAGGAACCTATCCAATAATAGGTTCCTTCTTTTGCTTTTGCCTCTGTTTGACAATTTCGCGGAAATGTGACATTGCATTGCCATTAAACAGATTCGTCATTTGCACTGCTACAGCCTTATTCGGGTGATTCTTTTCTACAAAATTTTGCAGTTTCCCACATTTTACACACCTCCCTAATCTCATTTGAAGTATATTATATGAAGTTCATATCATACTTGATATGGAAATGCTCGTCTTGCAAGACATCGCTCGGTAACCATGTTAAATTTTATTAAAAATTGTTGCTCGTCTTGCAAAGCACTCGTAAACCAAGTTACTCGCAATCCAGGGTTCCGCTGTATATGTAGATCGGCTGATAGCAAAATAAATTGTAGCTCCTCAGAATTCAGTTATCAATAAATAAGTCCTCATCCCTGCTAGCTATGATGATATTTTGAAGTGTATTCACACTTTTTGAGTACATAGGGACAAGGTCTCAGCATCGCTCTAACTGATGGCCAGTGTGATGTACATAAGAACAGATTGACACTCCTTAAATGCATTAGGTCAAGATATTACTGTGGTGACCAATGTGAAGTACATAGGGGTAGATTCACAATCTTTAAGTGCATAAAGCCCAGACCTTGGTCTCCCTATTAGCTATGATGGCCACACTAAAACACAAGTGAAAGCAGATTGTTGAGCTGAACACATAAACCAAGCAACTGTATCCTATTCTTTTTTTTAAGTGAAACACAGCTCTCCCCATGGTTTTAAAATAAATCTAATGCTGTTTTTTGGACAAGCTGCTGGCTTTGTCAGAACATTTTTGCATATTTGCTACCCATATTGAAGACAGTTCACACCCACACACACATTTAGCCAAAAGAATACTCTACATTTAGATGGTTGAAAGACAACCTACACTATATTTGTGCATTTGCATGAGAACACACACACACGCACACACACACGCACACACATACACACAACCATGCACACAGACAGCATTAGTGTGAAGGCTGGAGTGCGCAGTCGAATCAAATAGAAGAGCTACTGCAGCTCAAATTACTGAAAAAGTTAATGCTGATTTCAGTACAAAGGTGTCATAACACACAGTGCATCACAGTTTGTTGTGTATGGGGCTGTGTAGCCACAGACCGGTCAGGGTGTCCATGCTGAGCAGTGTCCACCACCAAAAGCACCTACAATGGACACATGAGCATCAGAACTGGATGACAGAAGAAGGTGGCTTGGTCTGATGAATCACGTATTCTTTTACATCATGTGGATGGGCTGGTGCATGTCTGTCACTTACATGGGGAAGAGATGGAACCAGGATATACCATGGGAAGAAGGCAAGCCAGTGGAGGCAGTGTGATGCTTTGGGCAATGTTCTGCTGAGAAACCTTGGGCCCTGCCATTCATGTGGATGTTACTTTAACACTTTCCATCTACCTAAATATTGTTACTGCGCAAGTACACCCTTCTTGGAAACGGTTTTCCCTGATGGTAGTGGCCTCTTTCAGCAGGATAATGCACCCTGCCACACTGCAAAAAAATGTTCAAGAATGGTTTGAGGAACACAATGAGTTTGAGGTGTTGACTTGGCTTTCACATTTTCCAGATCTCAATCCGATAGAGCCTCTGTGGGGTATCTTGGAAAAACAAGCCGTATTCACAGAGGCCCCACCTTACAGCTTACAGGACGTAAAGCATGCCTTTCTGTTACTGACAGCTTGGTGCCAGATACCACAGCATACCTTCTGACGTGTAGTGGAGTCCATACCTTGACGGGTCAGGGCTGTTTTGATGGCAAAAGAGGGACCTATTCAACATTAGATGGGTGATCATAATGCTATGGCTAATAGATGTGATAGGTGTGTGTATCCATCTTAGCAAATATCAGGTTTTTTTTTAGCTTACGACACTTTAATTATGCTACAATTTACATGTGGTCTTTTTTTGTATTGCAAAATTCAGAAAGGTTAGTGTGAACAGCCCTCGGTGGTATGGTCTATAATATAAATATGTGAGTCTGTCTTTATGTGGTTTTCTCACTGGTTCATTCAGACTTCAGCCTTATATTGCACAAAGGTCACTTAGCTCAAAATGGTTAAGGTTTTGCATGAATCAGTGTACAGCTGGTTAAAAATCTCTAGTGAGGTTCGTATGTTGGGCCGATGAGAGAGGTGCTGTATTAGGCATACATTACTAAATACACGGCACATAAATATTCCAAACAGGCTATTTTCAGTAAAGTACTTTACTAAGGAACAGGAGTTGTGTGCCTTTAAACAGTTTGTTTCTTTCTCAGCAGTCATTCTTTCTTCATAATTTTCTCATACACATAGAATTTTGTGATGTTCAGTTTTAAGCCACATTATTAGCAAGGCAGCGAAGGCACCAAGGCAATATGCAGCAACAAACAATAAAAATATAAAAATACAACAACAAAACGCTCAGTCTGCCTGCCTTTCCCTGTGATGAAACTGCATAGCCTTGAAGCAAGTAAAATATGCTCTCATTTTACACATTCAGTAGGAACACTGCATTCACTGCTGAGAGATTTATATACAAATGAACAGTCCTGCCCTGGGGAAAGAATTGTCATCATGTGCTGTCAGGGAGAATGTAGGAAGGAACACATATATTGGCAACAGTAATGTAAATGAATTCTTACATACAGGATATCAGGACTCTAGTAATGTAAATTACTATGGTACTCTGTATGGAGTATTGTAAACACATACATAAAGGATAACAAGAATCCAGTACTGTAACTAGATATATACATGAAGGATGCCATGTATCCAGTACTGTAATGGGTAGGTATCTGATACTGTAAAAACATTTTCCCTATTGGACACCAATGGCTTTCGTTATTTGTTATGCTATGCTTGCATGTAATTAAAAGTGTAAAAGTGCAATTATTTGTGACTACAATATTTAAGAGTAATTCATTAGTATAACATATAAGAAGAATAAGTTTGTATAAAGAGCTTACAATGAAATTTCAATTAGCATCAATAAAAATATAGCCGTGTTATATTGCAGAAGTATATTGCACGTACAACTGTAACGAGAAGGTCTTTAATGCACATCAGAAAGTCTGTATTGCACTTAAAAACGTTACTTAACATGGTAAGGTTATGTAGTGACAAAAGGACTGATTCAGTGGCCCCATCGCACCAGCATAAAACCAGTTCTTTCTTCTACCTGTGCACGCTTCTATTTTCCTGTAGCACTTCCCAGAAGGCAGGAGGATAAACAGGAAGTGACCAGAGTGAGAGGGGTCCTTTACTATATTTCATGCTCTTTTAACACAGAAGGTGTGGTAAATGTTTTCCAACATTGGGAGCTGGGTGCCAATGACTTTCTGAGTTGCTTTAATAGTCTTTTGAAGGGACTTTTTGACTTCAGTTGTACTGCTGCCTTACCAGACAGTGATGGCATAAGTGAGCACACTCTACATCGTACAGTGATAGGACACTAATAACTTCTTTGTCGTTTGTGTGTTTTTCAGACTTTGTAAGTGCTGCAATAGTTTCTGTGCCTTTTTAGTAACCACTGCTGTGTTTGTCTTCCATGTAGCATCATCAGAGATGTGAATGGCAGCACATCTGAAGGTAGAGACTCTCTCTACAGGCTATCCATTAATTGAAAGTGCCTCAATTGGCTGCTGCCTGTGCATCCTGAAATCCACAAGAAGTTCTTTTGTTTTCTTTATATTAAGCACTGACCAACACTCTGAACCTCCTCTGTGTAAGATGTCTAGTCGTTGTTTTTAATGAGACCAATAACAGCTGTGTCATCTGTGAATTTTATGATAACAGCAGTAGCGTTATGAGAAGACAGGCAGTCGTTAGTGTATATGTTCTAGAGGAGAGGATCTGAGGACACAGCCCTGTGGAGCATTTGTACTGATGGAGAGAGCGGAGGATGAAAAGGTGCCAAATCACACTTAGGTAAAAAGTCTGCGATCCACATACAGGTGGAGTACTGAAGGCCAATGTCCAGTAGCTTGGAAATCTTTTTTTGGGAAACTATGGTATTGAAGTGGGAGCTGTAGTCTATAAAGAGTTTCCTGGCATGGGTGTTTGGTTCATCTACATGGGTTAGTATTGTGTGAAGTAATGTGGCAACGGTAACGTCTGTAGGTCTATGGCAATGATAGATGCGAAATAATAATTATCAATGTTGATCTATCAAGTGTGAGAGGCAGGGCTTGATGTGTTTTAAAACTGACTTCTCCTTTAGTCTTACCTTTTCTTCTTTCCATGTTTACTTGTTCTTCAGAAACTCAATAGCGTTCATGGAATTATGAACATATTGAATGTGCAAGAGTGTGTGTTTACATTTGTTTCATCACTGGTTTTGTATAAGAAGTTTATATTTTCGTCAACATTTTTGTTAAAATTTTCCAGTTTGCTGGGACCTCGCAGTGTCAGATGACAATTTGGAGGCCTCAGAACTTCTGGTATACAATAAAGGTTCATCATATTTAATTTCTTTCTGCCAATATAACAGTAATATTTATGTTTTACTTTACAGGTTCAGATTGAAAAAAACAGCCTTATATTTTGAACACCTGTACAACTTGACATTTTTGTAGAAAAATTAGAATGGTTTTTTATTTTATTTTATTTTTTATGAGCCACCAAACACTTTCCTGTGCCAATTTAACATAAGCTATTATTGATTCAGACCAATGCAATAGATAGATAGTTTATTAATATACAAGAGCTGCACACACAAAATGGTAAAAATAAATGAAACAATTACAAATATTCATTAAAATTTCACTTGCAAGAGCATTTTCTTGTATTGTTTATGGTAGTAGTGGATACACTCCACCATCTGCTTGATTAAGCCTCTTATCTTGTTCCCCCCCCATGCATCTCTTTCCACCACTCAGCATCTCTCCTTCCTGAGGGGAAAACGCATACTCCAAGCCAGGGCCTCAATAGTGACAGGCGTTCCTCTGCAAAGCCAGGCACTTAATCCAATTTCTGTGGAGCCATGGCTGACCGCAGGCAGACAACGTATCCCACAATGCTCTCCTCCATCCTCCCTTAAACTACAGCTGCATCATCCCCCTTGCTGCGCTCCTTCACTGTATTCCACATTATGTTCGCATTGCCCAGGAAAGGGTCACATTTTTCCGCATGCCTCCCCACACCTGTTCTTTCTCATTTAATGGAGTGAACATTAACTGACAGAATTGGCCATCGCTACACCTTCCTCTCCTCCCTTCATGCTGCACCACAAATGCTCTGAGAGGGAGGAGACAGTGGCGTTAACCTGCTTGAGAAGTCTCGTCTTGTGCTCCACTTGGAATGGAACCAAAGTGAGAATCTCCTCCCTACAGGGGTGTGAAAGGTATGATCATCCGCTTCAACATTCCCTACCTGACACATGACAAAACATGAAGAAGCCACTCATGTATATACCTCACATATGTCACAGTTGCTATAGTGGTGAAGCTAAACCATATTCAGACATGCAAAACAATAAGAAATTAAAATTGAAATGTAAATATTAGCAAGGAAATTAATTAAACAGAGTCTTCCTGACAGGTAATGACAGCCATCTCATATTCACTGGTAGCCTCTTTGAGATATTTTTATGCCCAGATGACAGACAGTTTTTTACAGTTAGAAGGAGACCCATTAGCACTTCACTGAAAGTTACATCCCAGGCAGAAACAGCAGTGCTTCTATTAGCAAACAAATCTTCTATTTAGAAACTTGCTCTATTCTTTCTACAGTTTTCCTTCTGTGCCTTCCTCGCATTTGGGTTAGCATTCTTCTCTGACTGTCTGACTTTCAAAGGAATTGCTTTACGTATTGCTTTGGCTACCAGAAAAAATGTCACCGAATTATGAGAATTTTCTAATCAGCAGCAAGTAAAAATTTAATTACAATACCACAGAGAAGAGATTAACTTAAAAACTGAAACAACTCAAGAGACTCTAGTCTCACAGGAAATCAACAAACAAGTCTAGAGGCATAAGTAAAAGCACACTTTGAAGCAATTTAAAGCAGTCTTAAAGTAATGTTCAAAGCAGAGAGAAAACAAACACCAAGTCTGAGAAATCCTGTCATGTAAATTTCCAAATCCTACAGCTTTGTTGGGTTTACCACTCCCTGCTCTTTAACAGCATATCGGCTAATTAAGATGCGTGCACATGCCGAAGAGACACAAGACATCATTGAATTCTTTTACTTGGACATGTAGTACCGCTCTATGGAAAGGGACTTAATGTAACACAAGATCGATGTGGTGGAAAGAAGGAATGAAGTCCCGTCGCTCTGTGTTTCCCATTAGCCCAGCCTCAGTTTCACAAAAGCAGAGCTGAAGCATGCAAAGTGACTGCGGCTGTACACGTCTTCAAGGACAGCACGTGTCATTGCTCCATTAGTGCAATCTCGCCAGCACTGTTCATTTGCTTCGTCAGGCATAGCAACAGTTAAAGGAACAACGAAAGGGCCGAATTATCTCCTGAAAACCCCATCCAAACATGAGAAATGTTTTTTTTTATTATTTCTCACATGTTAACTTAACAAATACTCACATTTAAATTGTTTGTGTATTAATATGGTTAAGTGCTTTATTTTTTATTTTTGCAGTCCAACAAAACACTACAAATAGATTGCAGACAAATAAATTAGGGCTGGTACTAATTAAAATTTTCTTGTCTGATTAATCGAAAAAATTTTAATCGATTAGTTTCGATTAATTATTACATATAGATCCCATCACTTTTAGCTGATCTGCTTGCATTGCAACTCTGCATTAGTCAGTGATAAATGTAGTAAAGACTATACACAATAACCCAACAATAGTTAGCTGCAACTATCCATGACTTAATTTCACAGTTCACACAAATACGTTGTAAATTCAAACTTTA
>JABJVR010000238.1:0-21601 GCA_025773905.1 Chitala chitala | reverse complement strand
CAGACCCAAAGCGGGAATTGAACCCCAGGCCTGGAGGTGCGCGGCGACAGTGCTAACCACCACGCCACCGTGCCGCCGGTACAACATTACAATGTACCTATAATAACTTTATTCATGCAAACAGTTTCCAAAGACGGTGTTGGCGAAACATAGTTTATAAATAACAGGTTCATTAAATTTAAATGGAAGTCTGTTCAAGCTGAAAAGAGCTTGCAGTGGTGCATTTGTTAGGATTGCACTGAGGAGTAATTCATCAACCACTGGGCAAAAACTGCCAATTAGTGAAACAGTGCACTTGATTAAATAGTGCAGCTACCTCCCAACATGGGGGCACAGGCTCCTAAAGATTTCGTTACCATAGCTGCACACCTCATTGTACATAGTGCTCACGGCACTGTCCATAACTCTGCTTAGCCCTGGACTTAGAAGCTGGTGACAGCTTCCAGTTTTCATTAGATTTGTCTGTGTCCGATTTTCTGGACCAATTGAGCCACCCGCACGTTAGCAAATGGGTTTTTTCCCGCTTGCCTGGCCGTTGATCCACTGAGGTATAAGCACGAGGGATACAGATGCGTTTGAGATAATTGAGGGTAATTTTGCCGCTTGTGATTTGTTTTTGCTTTCAAACAGGGCACAGTAAACATTGTGCCAAATCACTAGTGGTTTGGAGAGACAGCGACTGAGTTACTTGCTGACAGCGTTGCCCTGCCATTTTAAATGCTGTCAGGGGGTGGTTGTGCTGTTTAAGGAATTTCAACAGCAAGAGGAAGAATAAATTCTGAAGGATAAGCTTAGGTGCCTTTAAGACGCGTGGGGAACCCTGCCGTTGTATCTTTTGCATGGTAATTAACCTGAACAGCTTCAACAAAATTCCCTGCCGTATTAATGGCTAAACTGCAGAGTTGTAGGCTGCAGATAACAGTGGATAAAAAATAAATTTAACACTTATCACAGGGCCTTTTGAAAAGCTGCAAACCCACGCATGTGCAACTCACAGAAATAAAGATTTCACCGAAAAGCCCATGCACAAAGATGGACAGGAGGTTATTATTCCTGGAAAAGAGGAGAAAAGCATAGACAGTTACCAAATGAAATTGCAGCAGGGTTGCAGGAGAGGGGCTGGAGATTTATCTTCCCAAAACTGTTCCGAGTCACCCGTCCTGAATTTTACACCAAAGAGCTTTTAGCCCTGGAGGTAATAGCATGTAAAATAACAGGGGTCTCACAACTGGTGAGATGATGGCACTTCTTCCTAATGGTGTCAGATGACATTTGAATCAGTCTGCAGCGGTGAACGATGGAGAGACAGTGGACTGGAGCCTCGTTTGATCATGTCAGGAGAAGCAAGAGTTGGTTTGTTAACTTTCAATGTTGCTGTTTTCAGCGCTGGGGTTGACAGAAGCTGACAAAGGGAAATATACATCCAGAAGATAATACTGTTCCACAGGGAAATGATAAAGAATTATTAACGAGTAGAACTTTATCTCTGTGATTGTTTGCAATTGCTGAGCTGTCTGCGGTGCAAGACCTTTAAAAAGATATAATAATAAAATCAAGCCAACAGGAGGTCAGATGCAATTTGATAACAATGACTACAGTTGATGAAGATGACAGGGCAAAACATTTTATTTAAGGGTCAAGCTGATCAGTCACTTTCAGACTGCATGTGCGTTGTCAGAATCACAGAGCCGGTGGTCCAGCTGGTCCATAGCAGGGTGCTGACACACACTAATGATAAGTAAGTTAGTTAATGGGTAGTTTAAATATGCAGTTTAACTTATGTAGTAAACTGCATATGCCCGACTATGGGAGGAACCCAGAACACCCGTGTTAAACTCATTCATGCATGTGAAGAACATGCAATCTCCAAACACACAGTGTTGAAGCCAAAATGCCAGAGGCATGGCCTGACCGCTCTGTGATTCCGTACTTTTGTATTTGTGATGCGTTTTTATTGTAGAAATTTAGCCCCAGACCACCTTCAGGTGTGTACAAATGACAGCCTATCTGGTTCTGGAGGGAGCAAGACCTCTGATCAGTGTGGCTGAATGTAACATGACTGACATGTGCCACTTTCGGACACCATTGACATAATAAAAAGGAGCAACTGCTGTCAGACTGTAATTTTCAGGACAAGCTGACAACCTGCCTTCTAATGCACCTCATGTTTCACATCCACCATTAATTGAGATTGACACACAATCCCTAAGCTGTCTGTGCCAAGATATTTACATTTCTGTTAATCACAGGTGGTCTCCAGGAGTGTGTGCAGGGAGGCCAGCTACCCCCTAGTGCCTCTGTGCTTAAAAAAAAAAAGTTGCTAAAGTTCCCTCTAGTGTGACGAAAACAGTGCTATTGGCCCTTCACACGGAAAAAAAGTGCTGTCTTGGGTGCCCCGTTTATGTGAGACAGTAACGATGATGTGCCCTACAGAGTAAGAAAATGTGATGAAATGTGTTAAAGAGTGCCCTTCCAGTGGAGGAAATGTGATGCAGTGCCCTTTTATATGACCTTACAATAGACTAAACAGTCTCTAGGGGTACCCTTCCAATGAAAAGGGTACCATTATGTAGTACCCTTAATGAACTCTTACATGAATAAATGTCCCAAAGGGTATCCTTTCCAGTAGGAACAAATTCGATGTAATGCTGCAACAAGATGAAGTGCTGAAATAGGTGTCCCTCCAGTGTACAAAATGTAATGCACTGCTGAATATGGTGTCTGTCCATGTGAGACCCTCTACTGGCCTGAACCCTAAGCCTACCTCTAGCCCTTCTCCTGGCCCAAACCTTAACCTTAGCTTCAGCCACTGTGCAGGTCCAAACCCTAACCTTTCCTTAAAACAGCCTGAGTGCACCTCTGCTCTCAAATACCAAAAATCATATGCTTCATTGATATTGTATCTCTAATTAAAATCACATTGCAAGTGATTATACCCAGCACATAGATATAAATAATGAGCGGGAAAATCTACTTGAATAAAAAGTTTCAGTAATATTGTAGATCACAGCTTTATCCCGGTGTTCACAGAATCATAAAATATTCATTGGAATGTCAGTTAATGGTTAGAAATAAAGAGTGTTGCAATTGTATACAAATACATTTATTGCAAGGCTTAATGGTGGATTAATGAATATTGATGTGAAAATGTGCTGTTTAAATGCAAATTTGTCAGCTAACATTTTAGTCAAAGTCTTTGTCAGTGTTAATGAGTAAGTAATAATTAGCCTGTCATCTTCTCTTGTTATGTACTGATTTATTGGATGTCCAGGACTTGGAGAATCTTAAACTCACCAGCCTCCTGCCTGTGTGTAATTAAAAAGTGCTCTGACTCCTGAAATTGACTTGTCAATTACTAATTACATTCCCTGGAAATGGAAATTTTCAATTTTATTGTGAACCTGTAATTATTCCTGTGCTATTGTACTCTGTTGTTGTGACATTGTTGTACTGTATGCATTCTTGTGCTGAATGTGTCCAGTTTGAATGTCGCTGGTGAGCCTGGTCCAGAGCCAATAATTGGCAGACATCACATTACAGGCAGCTCAATATGGGCAGGTGTCAGGTATACGTAATGTACTGCAAAGCATCCATTTGTTTTGGGCTCCATTAATGTGGGAGCTGACAACATTTTCCCACAAAAGGCCTCTGGTTCACACTAATTGGTAAGCCCAAGGAGGCTTATTTCTGATATCATTTACCTGTACAAAGCTAGTAGCTAAGCACAATAGTTCAGTCCCAAATAAGTCTATTTCTTTATGCCGATTACTGAAACAGGCCAGGTTAGATTGCTAATGTTGTGTGTTATGTCAGAGGAGATTAGTACAAAATGTTACAATTCTACCAAGGTGCAAGTGGGTATTGCTAATAATACTCATGTTTCTTTGCAGGTGAACCGCGAAAGTTTGACCCAACATTCCGAGGTCCTGTGCACAACCGGTAGGCCCCTCTGTTTTCTGGTATCGTGCGCATGGAAGTCATGTGTTTTCCACTTCAATGATGCATGGACCAATTTTCCTGTCCAATTTTTTTTACAGTGTGCTGTGCCACGTGAATTTTATGCACTATTAATTTTAATACGGATGAATAGATGTACTGTGCTTAATTTGCTGATCATTCACAAGTGGCATAATTGCACTGTAAAATCTCCACGCTCCCTAGATGTAAACTGTAAAGCCAATGCATTTATGCAGAAGGCAGTGGGCATGGCAGAAGCAGCCAAGCGTGGGGTCGCCTTGATTTTTTACTTAATTTATCTTATTTTCACACAGCTCTTCTGTTGAATAAAGATTTGTCGAAAGCGTACATTGTTGTCGTGGATAAGGAAGGTGAAAATAACAAAATACTGCCCCTGATTACACGGTGGCACCAAGCACTGAGAACCTAAACAGCCGAGTCTGACTCGTTGCCCTGGCTGTCTAAGGTTCCCACATTGCATCCTACAAGGACTTACACTTAACCCTTATAAACTTTACCTTGTCACATGACAGTTTTCTGCTGCACAAAAGTACATCAGTAAAGAAGGTGAGTTGCTAAGTGAAGGACAGGTAATGTCAGCAGCATAGGTGAGCGCACATTAAAGAAAAGTTGAGTAACTGCCAAGGCTTAACTGGAGTGAGGTGGGGTGGGGCAAGTTGGCAGTTACAATGGAGGCAGGGGAGGTGTTCTGGTTTCATGGAAGAGTGGGTCCCGTTTGATCTTCAAAGAAAAACATCAAGGTCAGCTGTCTGCTGAAGACCTGTTCAGATCAAAAAAAAAAAACATAAAACATAAAACATCTAAAGCCTCCGCCCGTCTGCTAGACTTAAACCTTCCAGTGGAGGCAATCAGAGCACATGGAGGATTAAAAATTCCCTCTAACCACGCCGTCTAAATACTCGGTCAAATTTAAATTCCTTGCTGTCTCCTGGACTCCCTTGTAGATTGAAACAACAGTTGAAGATTGTGGTAGAGAAAGCTGCTGATGTAATTACAGATTCTCCGCAAACAGTGTATGGCACTTCTGCAACCGGTGCAGTTTGCTGCTTCTGTAGGAAAGTTAGACTGAAGAGTAAATAGGAAGTAAAGTTTTCACTAAGAAGCCATTCTGACTGGCCTGTCATTCTTTCTCCTGCCTGCCTAGAAACACTGCATGCATCTGCTTTGTTTGTTCTTAATTTCATAGCCTTAATCATATTCACCCAAATATCAAATCAACTGTAAATTATTGTATCTTATGTGTAGTTATAACTCAAATCTTCTATCTATTTCCTAAGAAGTTTTACTAGAAATTATTGTTACACATACGTACGTTCAATCGCACTCATAGACATTGTGCTGCATTTACAATAAGTAAATATACTTCATTGACATTATAATTTTTTTGCATTTTTGGTTAATTTTATGGTCAGCCAACTTGTAACATTAGAACATTTTTCCATCCATTAATTTCTATAAATGCAGACCTTACCTTGTAGTACATGCTGCCTGTGGTTATTCTTCAGACCACCCGTGACCCTGAAATGAGTGTGGGGTTTCAAAAAATGACAGAGTGGAAAATACCAATGACAGGGCAAGTCAGCTTATCTTCTCACTGCTTCTTTCTAAAGGGCTTCATGTTTTTAAGCAAGAAGACAGGTTCTATGTCCTGAAAAGGCAGGTCTATATGAGGGGAATCACCAGCTCCGAAGGTAATAGAAAATCAGCTATGAACAGAAAGGGTGCCAGAGATGGCAGGGAAGGTTGCAGTCTGTGGTGCTTTTAGGGTTGAGTTACTGTGCATGGTATGGGATGGTGGATGGTGCCATACATAAAACATGGCTGCAACCAAAAGGTTGTAAGTTTTAGTCCAAGAAATGCTGCCTCTGTTGTTGTGCTTAGTTTTATGGTGTAATAAATGTTTGTTTACGGCCTCAATAAAAAGTGTGAAATTTTAAGCTGCAATAGATACACTGACTATATATGTGTGGACTGAGAAGGTGAAAGAGAGGCATATAATTTTGTATGTGTACACAGCTGGAATAATTCACATGGGACTGGAAAGATTTTTAAGACAGCAGTCCAGAATGGAGTATCTCAGTCTGCCTGTATGTCATTGAAGATTCCCAATCATCCAGGTGAAGCTGTCTGGAAGTTGAATCATATCAAATAGACTTCTTGATAGGAACATTTCATGACTCATCCAAGTACCTTCTGACAAAATTGGTCAGGGACCTCATATTTATCCTTCTGGGTGGTTTCAGTACTCAACTCACTTGGATAGGCTTGTTAGCTGAACATAGGCAGAGAGTTGAAGGGATGTTAATGTCTTGACTCCTGATCCCTTTGTGAACGCAAGAGAGATATTAAGAGTGACTGACCTGGTGGATGTATGAAGTGGTCTTAATCTTCCTGGGGACTAATGCAAAAGCAGCATGAAAAATAGGGGCAGGTTGTGTCTGAAGCCTCCATCTCTATTGAGGGAAGGATTTTCAATTTTCAAATAAATTCTTCCACTCCTTCACTTCTCTCTATTTAAAATGTGTACATTATTGTCTTCAAATGAGTGTCCTGTTTCTGTTAGATGCAGGTTCACTGCTGAGTCAGGTCCTGAGGTGTTGTCTTTCCTGTGCTGGGACATCCTTTTGTGTAAAAGTTGCTTGGTTTCGGTAATCTAGAGCTCTGAACACTTTTTGCTGTACTGGACTGGCTGCTCTTACAGTGTATACAAACAAAAGTGGATTGCATTAATTGATATAATTGCAAAGCCTTTCCCATGCCATTGACTGCAGACACACTCAGGTTTATATCCATTTTGAATATGGAGTTACTCAGAGTAACTTAAGTAAGTAAATTTTCTTTAGCGGACCATTGATGTAAATTAGGAAATTGGAAGCACGTCTACGCAAAGACAATTTAACAGTCTGATCTGACTACCACATTAAGTTTTGTTTTGTGTATTGATTACTAAAACAAATATGTACAGGCACCACTTATCCCTGCAGTTGGGGTATTACAGAACAAGAAGTTCCTACTCAGAGTGCCAGTTGTGTCCCAGATGATCATCATCATTGATGGCAGTTGCAGAGTGCCCTGAGGTTAGGGCAGGGGTGTACTGCAGTGCCTGCACCCCTGTGGCTTTCTAGGACTGTGCTTGACACCTCTGGATTAGGGTGTTGAATTTGCAGCCTGAACTTTCAAAGCACATACCACATGGTCTGCATCTAGCAAGGCTAGAATTTAATTGCCTTGATGGTAACTGTATTCCAGATAAACAAAACAACTTTGAGAAGTATAAATTAGTTTAATAATCCAATCTGTGTAATTGAATCAAGTGCAGTTTGGCTGAGTGGGTCTCAGAGTCTTCTCTCTTTGGCCACTGAATGATAGTTTGCTATGATCTGCGTACAGTTTGTTGTTGTGGTGATTAGAGTAGCCTGGAACCTCGTCTTCTCCGGAGTCAAACAGTCTCACATTAATGGAATAACTGTGTAATGTTGTGTCTGAGGAACGTGAGTTGGGTCTGAATTAATACTGGGAAATAAGTGTGTGCAGAAGACATCAGGGTTATTGACCTGCTAGAACAGAATCTACAAAAAAGGTTATTTTAAGCCAGCTCTGTTGTTAAAATATTTCAGGTTTGTATATAAAGGCCTTTCACATGATATCAATTTTTTGCTGAGATGGTTGATAAATCATCTCTTATTGGTGTTTTTAAGACATAACTTGAACATGCCCAAAAAATATTGTGTATTTTTTCCTGTTGGATTTGCCCTTGGCAATATGAAGATGCATAATTATTTCTCCAGCCTGAGGTCTTCATTTTTTGTACAAATGTTTTACTTGTTAGCGTTTTTTCCTAGTATTTGTGGTTCAGTTTGTTTATGATGCAGTGTGATTGTAGTAAACTCTGTGTTAACAGTCCAGACTTTACTTAGTAAGAGCACTGACTGTGCCCCAGCATGTAACAGCAGCTGTAATCTCTGCCCTTCATCCAGGGCTCTTTCGTCAGTGTGAAAGCCAGCACCCAGCACTTTTGTCTATAACACTGAAGATCCTTCCCTCTGCCAACGAGTGTCATGAGTCAGAACAGATGGGTTGAACATTAACCTCTCGAGGACACGTTAACTGCAGGGACGAGTTGCTGAAGTTGTCCGGACTGAATATATGGAAATTATATTCACAACGTCTGTCATCACATGAATGTTCTTCCAAATTACACTTGTTGTCAGAAAACAAACATGGTTCTTGGCTTTAGCCGATTATGTTCAGGTTCTGAATAGGTTAAAGTACAACGTCAGTATGAAGGAACCCTACTGTACAACATACAAATTTTTTTATTCTAAACATCGTTTAGGGGTTTTGCGTATTGTTTTAAACTTCAATAACTACTATGCTCTTTTTGACTGATGTTGAGGCTTGACTGATGCCATTAAATCCATGAAGGTTGCACCAAGAGCTCAGACTGAAGAATTAGACAGTCACAATGATTAAAACCAGATTCATTCACATCTTTTCCCACATTTATTATACACGAATGTTTTTGAAGGTCTCAGTAATTGAAGTCATGCTCAGAGATTTGCACTGTGAAATTACAGATTACTTGTTTGTGCAGTGCATCTTTCTGTATTTTATTAAAGTTTGGTCAATAGCAGGTCTGTGTAAACATTTCTGTCTCTTTGTAGGACGATTAAGATCGTATTCTCTGAATTAACAGACAGCTGGAGGAAAAATTGATCTTTTTAATTGATTGGTGATGTTATGTTTGCAATTAATTATGCGCAAATTATCGGGAAGGGAGGAGGTTTTGTTGACACAGGAGACATTTATTTCATTGAGTCAAACGTTGCTGTGGAAGTGCTCAAATAGACGTCTTGCTGACTGCTTTAGCTCAGCATGCAGAGTTGCCTGTTTCAGATAAGCTTAAACTGGCTTTGGTTTTAGTATTTCAAATGTCACTCATCAGACAAGATGACCCAGCGCTCAGAGCTCAGAGCTGTTCTAGCCTGCATCTATCAACAAGACCCTCAGTCCTCCCAGCCAGGGCGGTCCTGTTTAATAGGAATCGCCTTGAATCTTTCTCACTGCGAGTCCGTAGGAACTTAGCCGGCAGAGTGGAGCTGCCTGATCGAGGTCATTCTGATCGTTCGTCTTAGACGCTGCACGCCTGGGGGTAAAGAAAAAAAAGAACAGTTGATGTTTTCTGAACATGAGTCTGCGCTGGTCACATTCATGAAAAGATTCATTCTAGATTTTGGAAAGTTTACCTGCATCCACCTCTTATCCTCTCAGAAACATGCGTGCAGGTATTTAATGTTTATCCCCTGGAGGCTCTTTGGTGAAGTGATGTCATACGTATGTTTTGTTGCAACGCTGCAGTGGTGCTTTCAGAGTGTTAACTTACCTGGTAGGCTGCAGATGTGTGCAGTTGGAGCAAAGTTAAAATGATGGTGGAGACTGACAAATTACCTAGAGTTGTTACTGGAATGACCTCTTGCTGCAGAACACAAAATTAGCCCTTGCTTAAAGGATGACTAGTGATAGGATTATGTTGGCAATGAGACTGGCATATTGAGGGTCAAGTGGGGATGTTATTACGAAGACATTCTTTTTCTTTTTTTTTTTTTTTTTTTGCACGTTTTTCTCATACAGGAACTACCTACACAGGTGTAATGCATATCCCAGGACTCAGGCTAACCTGTTGGCAGCCAAGCTACAGGGACCCATCTGTGGCAGGGCAAAAGCAGCCCTCACATTTTTCTTTGTAATAAAGTATTCAGCCTGTCCTGGTACTGCCCGATTTTATCCATATTAGCAAGACTTAAGAACGGTGTCCTTAGTTAAAATGTTTGTGCAGCACACATTGCACCTGAAAAGTACAATACAAGGAATACCTATGACCGTACTTGGTTTTTAATGTTTCATTTTGAATGTCCTCTCTGCTTTGCTTGAAATTCTCACTGCAGTAAGTGCCTTATCGTATTTTGATCTGGAACCATTTCATGAGCTATTGCCTGAAAAGGCTAAAGGTCAGTGAGAACCACCAGGGCTGATGAAATTATACAGGACATGATGTGTTTGAGAATCCCTGAACTAGTGCTCCTGAGCGGCCCTCAACTTTTCTCTCCATCTCCTGGGAAGATGCTAAAGCGTGTCACGTGAGCTTAGCATGTGAAATAGATGAACCAAGATACAGTAGAGTTCACAAAATTATTCTGTGTGGTTTGTTGGAAGCCTGGATGACTATGGGCAGGATTTCTAAAACTAAAATATTAATGAAACACAGCTACAGGTTGAGAGGATGGGCTCTGTGAAACAGCATTTTACCTGGGCTTTTATTCTCTGATTTTTTTTTTCCCAGGGCGGATGACCTGTACGCAACTTGTTCGAAATAAGAGCAGAGAGCAAGAGACTGTTATGAAGTACAAACTGAATGGAAGTGGTTCTGTTCATCCAGATGTTTCTCTTTTAGAGGCTGAACTAAAAGTTGCTCACAGCCCTAGTTAAATTCTGCAGTCACCTGAATAATCGAAAGCATTTTGTATTCTTGAATGTTTCAATTGCAAGTTATAAGCATGTTATTGAACTATTTTAGAAAGTCATTCACTTTCCCTTTACTTACATATTATATGTTTATGCTTTCCCTTTACTTACATTTTATATGTTTATGCTTTCCCTGTACTTGAATTACTTTTGTGACAAGTGCTTGACTTAATCGTGTGCACTTTGATGGTAGCACTTACTGTTAATTAGATTTTCCAATACCGTTTGACCTTGTTTGTGACATGCACAAGTACTCTTATTCATTGTAAAGGTGTCTGCTAAATGAATAAAATGTAAATGTAAAATGTAGCTATACTGAATGGAAGGAATGGTGTGTTTACTCAGGTGGCATAGATATTGGATCACATCTGCAGGTTTTCAGGTTGAAATTTTCACTGAGCTGTGTGTGTGTGTGTGTGTGTGTGTGTGTGTGTGTGTGAGTGAGAGAGTGTATGTGTGTGAGTGTGCGTGCACTGAATTTGATCTGGCTATTTCAGTTTCCTCTCATAATCCACACGGCAGCAGTGACCATGGGCAGGTTTACCGTTCCAGGCATAGGCCTTAGATTTCTTCAGAGTTAACTGGATAAGTGGCTCCTGAAAATGGATAGATGGACAGGTAACTGGAGAGTAATTCAGACTGTGACAGATGCAGCAGGCTTGCACTGCACCAAAAGGCCTTGTTTGGTGCCTCAGAAAAGGGCTTTATAATGTAAAGTAGAACAATTGCCCATGTGGGACAAAAAATGCGCAGATTTTTGCAACCCTGAGGGGCTGGGAGTGAGAGGGGTGTGATTTACAGAGCGGGAAATGGAGTTTGTCAGGTGTTCAGTGCTGGGCGTGAGCATGGAGGAACATCCCTGAGGAGGAATTATTCTGAATGGGATGTGGAAACACACCAAAAAAAGAGACATCTCCTGTCAATGGTACAAATATTCTGTCTGAATGGAATGGTTTACGTAATTAAGGGACCAATTTTGTCTCCATTCACATTCACATTCGAGCTTATCTATTTACGGCAACAAGAAATGCATTGCTATTAAAATGGTAATCGTGTAGTTAATACGTTTTTATATTTTTTCCTTTGAACAAAAATTTTGCAGTCAAAATTTTAAATTAAAAATAACATTAAAGCTACGTGTATTTTTAATCGATCTGTATCTGTGTTAGCTTACTGCAGTCCTCTTTTTTTTTCCCCGGTGGGTTGCTCAAATACAAGAGTGAGGAGGCAGTTGTTATGTGGGCATTTACATGCGCAAGCTGTATAAGGAAATACAGCAAAGAGTTCACAAATTCAGGTGCTGCAGCAGATCAAAAAGACAGGTGTATTTGGAGTTCACCTTTTATAAGGACTTTCCTCCTCACACTAGTGATGTGTCCAGCTGGGGGGGGGGGTGCCTGGGGGGGTACAGAATGTTAAATTGAGGCACACAATCAAATCAGTGGGGTATCAGCAAGGAAAAAAAAACTATTGCATCTCTTGTACTGCAGACTTCTTTCTTTCTCTGATTAATGTATGTCTACTCTAAAATCATTTTTCTTGATTTATTCTACGGTTTGCTAAAGAAAAATCAATTAGGCATTTTCTGAAATTTCTTTATTTATTATAGTAGGTAACACGTAATGACAAACCAATAACTGATTAAATAAAATATTTAGGGAGGGCAGGCACAATGGTGGGGGCTATGATGCCCCCCCAGCAGATACACTTTTTCCTTAGTCTGAAGAAGGACCAACAGGCTTACCACATCAGGCAAGAGTCAGTCAGGTGAGAAGGTGTTATGACCTCTTAGGAGGACCTACCTAGTACCCAAAAAGTCTGGGTCAGAAGATACTACATGGTTGCTCTTTACGATCGCTTTTTGTGTTTGGAGAACCATCTTCCCTGATGCCACATTTTGCCCTCCAGATGCATAGAGCAAGAACTGAAATCCCAAGTGGCAGAACTTGCCAGAAACAGACCAAGTGGCAGCACTTTCCGGAAACAGAAAACAGCGATGTGGAGGCCCCCGTGGGCAGTGAAAACGAACAGCTGAGACCAGCTTATCTCCCTTAGAGACTTCAGAGACCTGCCTGTCCTTCATCATTTTTTTTAACGACTGTATAATTAGCATCTTGCCTGTCTTTCATCACCCTACTAAGTCAGACTTTGAAAGATCTAAGAAAAGAGAAGCTGGCACATCTGAAAGACTTGTCAGAAATTTACATCAGCAAATTTGTTCCCTAAGGATTTCTGTACATGGTGTGAACATGACCTGCAATTTTTAATGTGATTGTGTCATTGTGAAGAGATGCAGCTAAGTGGCTTATTCACTGAGGGGACAAAAAAATCTGTACACTGCTTATATATGTAATCTTTAGGTGTGTTTGTGTTTACATGGCATTTCCACTCATCATTGTTTCATTTCTCATTTAACATCATTGTATATCTTTTTTTGTTACAGAAACTGTTAGAGATTTAATGGTATATACTGTGTTGGTTTGTGTATGTTTGTATGTATGTGTGTGTGTGTGTGTGTGTGTCTTTGCGTATGTACACATACACCCATGTATACTATATGCTATAGCATATAGTTTTGTATGTACACTCACACCCACTTTTAATTTTTAAAACAAGAACTGTATTTGAGTTCTTACATTCATGTCAATTTTTCTTGGTAACATTAAGTAATTACTTATAATAACTATTGTAACTATTATAATCGTTACCTACAGTAGATATTGCTTAGATCACTCTGCCCTTAAACGGGGATGCTAAACTTTTAACAGTAAAACTACCAAGGTGTTATTCGTATACTAGATAACCAGTACATGTGAACTGGCTCTGCTGACTAGATGTCCTATCCTCTTTCTAATTCAGATTTTTTTCTCTCTTTTTCAGCCCAGTTGGCCCTTCTTATCTCACTAGGTTTTTAGTGCAAGTAGAACCAGCTGGGTGTCATTCATTAGTGTTTTGAAGAGGCAGAGCTTCATTCTCTCACTTCATGTTGGTGCTCCCCTGATCCCATGCCTTGACTGTAACGCTACTGCTCATTGTCACCTTCCAGCAGTTGTTTCTGTGGCTGCACGTGATGTGAATTCGCTGGTTGCACAGCCGGACGTTAAACGCAATGGTCAGACTGATGAGAGGTTTGACGCTGTCCTAACTCTGCACGTGTCCTCTGCAGGAGCTGCACCGATCTGCTGTGCTGTGTGCTGTTTGTTATCATCATCCTGGGCTACATCGCACTGGGGACTGTGGGTAAGTGCACACGCAGAGGTGTTGGCGCTTGTTTCATCATGCAGGATTGCATCATGGGGCCTCGTTGTGTGGTGGTGTCTTATTCATAAGCCGCCCTGTAGCTTTGGAAAATTTTTACTGTTTGTGTTCAATTCCTGACTGCTGACAGGGGTGCTGGTGAGCGTAGGCACGTTAATCCAGCTGCGCTGTAAATAAAGGTTGCGTCCGGACGCGGGGGAACTTTCCCCAATTTGAGTATTAAATTGTGCACCTGAAAGAATCACGACCAAATCATTTCTGCTCACGTTGTGAAGAAGCTAACAGTCAATCAACGCAAGTCACTTAAACGATCTCAATAAATACAGTGAAGAAACGGTTTCCATAAATACTGCAGAATGTGTTTGTTCTCAGGAAAGTGCTGTTATATAAGTATTTATTTGTGTTGTATTTTGAATGCAGGGAATTAGGCAACAGGGTGTGGCATTAAAGCAGAGGCTGTGGTCTTTTGCTTCACCTCTATTTTTGAGTGACATATGGGGAAAGTGACTGTCAGAGTGCTGACAGCTGATGACTGGTTCCTTGTTGATGTGGTGCCCCTCTGCACATGCATGTGAATGCCACAGAAAAACATTTAGCTAGATTCCTGTGCAGAGATGCAGTGATGTGCGACTGGGCAACCATGAGCTTGGACAGATGGGTCTCTTTGCTGTCTTTGTAGAAGAGTAAGCAAGTGCAAAGAGCTACAAGATTATGTAAAATTAGCTAAAAACCATGATAATGGAGAGATGTGTCTGGTTACATAGATCTTGTTGATGTGTCCTTTATGGTCAATTCTCTGATTACACAAACTTGTAACTTCTAGCACCAAATACATATTAATGTTAATTTATGCCTGCTTGGAAAAAAAAAAAAAACTTGTGGTGTTTTCTAAGCCTGTTGTTTTTTGTTTTTTTTTTAATACTGGTACTTTTCTGAATGTATGAATCTTAAAATGACCTATTTGAAATGCTGGAAAGACACACACCAGTCACTCAGTCACAAATCAATTTCTTTTTCAGACTGACAATCTATAGGCACAGGAGAAGGAACACAATAACACTTGGTGTGCCCGCGACTCAGATTGAGATATATTTTTATTGTATAAGTGAGTAGTATAAGTGGTTTTGAAATTAATTTGCACTTTTTTGTCTTTTTTTAATTAGGCCATGCTATATTTTTGTACCCTTTTTGTACCCAAGACAAGTTGTGTGTAGGTCACCAGCAACCCAGTATGGGATGAGTAGTTAGGTAAATGGATGGATGGACTAATTGTGCATTTATGCTGCAGCATTTTTGATCCAGAAAGTTACTGCCTCATGGTGCGTTATAATTGGCCAGGTGTCTCACACAGCAGGCCCCGTCATTGGCCATTTCCTCCAGGAGAAGCCAGGCAGAGATTCATTAACAAACCAGCTGAGGAATCCTAGCTGAATTCCTTTTTAACATTCTGAAAGGGAGAACAAAGTTCTAAGAACTGAAAAGAGGCATACAAGGATCAATTTTAGATAAAATCAAAGTCACTGCTGTCCTCAATCACAGTCGCCTTTTGGTGAGATTCCCCTTTACCTGCGTGGTGTTCTGATAGCGAGAAAAGTTACACTGAAGGTGTACAAGAGCTCTGTTCATGAGGGACGCTCTTCTGAAGACATTCCAATAGCTTGCTGTATATTGCGTGAGGTCTGCAGCTCAAAGTAATTGCACAGAGCAGATAAAACGGCATACAGATTTTAAAGCCAGGCCTCCAAGCTGCTGACAGAAAGAAGTCCTGCCAGATCAAAAGGAGAAAGAGATGATCATGAAAGCAGAAGGAAGGCGAAGCTTGCTGTGCTGGCGCACCACTTCCGAGATGTTATGCGGACCGATGGCAGAGGGGCAGAGCTCTTCAAATCCCTGGATGCCATGTGCCACATCTCCCAGATCGTTCACCTCTCGCATTTCCCTCAGCTAAAAAGAAGCTTTTTGGTAGCACAGAGGAATAAGAGTGAGCATACTGAGTAGCACATGAAGCACTTCTGTTTCTTGTGAAACTGGGAGCTATTTAACTTCAGCCCTGGGTTCAGCACGCAGGTAAACCTGTGGCCACTTCAGTGTCCACTGTTTTAGTTTGAAGTGCGGAAACCAGGTGTTGGTAGAGGAGCAGCAGGTTTGAACCATGCAACAATGCAAGCCATGTTTATGTGGAGTTTTCTTTCAAAAAAACCACGCATCTGAGCCTGTCTTATAGTCTTTGATTACAGGGCAAGTCGTAGGAAGCGTACTGTTAACGATGTGAGTGTGAGGCATAGGTAGTCAGATGTGATCTTGAGTTTGTGTGCAATCAGATATGGTGTGTTTCACTGTGCGAAACTACAAAGAAGATTTCAAGATATAATGTCAGCGCAAGAAAAATCACGAAATACGACAAAAAAAAAAAAAAAACCGCTTTGAGTAGGCGTTGCATTCGTGGTAAATTTGTGCAGTATTAAACATTTCATGAAAAGCCTCCTAACTGTAGTGCAACGTAGTTATGCATTACAAGTAGAAAGCCACTTAGCGGGGCCGCAGTAAATGGTATGAGCCCCGAGCGTGTCCGTGGTGAGTCATCGATTGGCTCACATCATGATCCTATTTATAGTGCCTCAATCTAATCTCATTCTTTACTGCATTTTCCCTTGGGATATTAGGGAGGGCCTGAAGAGCAGTAGGGGGTGTCGTCATCACGCGACACTCAGAATGCTCTTAACGGCAGAGCTAAGATGTAGTCAGTCGACAGCTTGTCTGGCATCTCCCGGTGATCTCATCCATTCCACCCGTCCACCCCCCGTCCTCACGCAAAACATGATATCATCAATGACATCATCTCAGAGTGTATTCACTTGTGCCCCGCCACCGGCACGTCCACGCAAAAGTCTCAATTTGTCTCCTCAGTCGTTTTACGTTGTGCTCGATTTTCTGCACGGGCCACTTGTGTGTGAAGCGCTGTGCAGCTGGACAGAGTTGGACCGTGTGAGGCTTATCTGATGGACAGAGTGAACGCATCACTCTGCCAGTTAGGCTGCCTCGGCCCTGTGATGTGAAACTCGCCACACCTTATCAGCCCAACCTAATTGCTTTCACGAAAGCTGAGTTGATAATCTGAAGTTCTTCTGAGCTCACGTCGCAAGCTTGCCTCGCTTTTTTTTTGCGCTGTTTTGAAAGTGAAAGGAGGCAACAGAAATGTTTCTGAGTAGTCAAAGTTGGAGTGTGTTTTACTGTTGGTTTTTCTTTCTATGCAAAGCATGTGATTTGACAGAAAATAGGAATGGAACATTTAGTGCCGCTTTTGCTGGATTAATAAAAGGCTTTATTTAGTGCTACTGAATTACATTTTTTCTAATACCATTTTCATTATATGCAAGCAATGCACTTCCTTCAGTGCCCTGAGATGTTAATTAACAAATTTTGAAAGTGAGCACAAACCATGCCCTCTGAATCGCCACAAGCTCTTGGTCGAATAATAGAGTGCCCAAAGCTGCACTTGGCCTGTTTGCAGTCGGTTTTCATTGCCAGCCTTTCCTGCAGGCTCAAACTGAAGAGACAGGCCTCATCTGGGACTGCATGTCTACCGTACACTGGGGATTTCTCACAGGCCTGCTATAGTGCCGACAAGGGCTGACACACTTGAAGGGTCCAAGATGAATTTGCTTTTTCTCTTTTTTCAACTCATTTTCCTGGCTCCATGATTTTTTTCTCTCTCTGAAGAGTCATTTATTGCAAGGTTGCTTTCATTTAGAGTTATATTTCCCAGTAAATAAAGGCCTTCCCTGGACAATGCACTGTGTTCATATCCTACTTGCTGATAAACGCATTTTTTGGCTGTTGACCAGCAGGCTGTTTATAGTGTGCATGTAAGGGTGAGGTATTTTATCACAGGATAGTACCTTGTTATGAATTGCACATACACAGTCCTGAGTATTGGGCTCCTGTAACACAGTTTCTCTGAAGGTAAAGCCAGGATCTAAAGGTTGTTTATGAGATTAACTTTTTGCAAGTGAATTAATTCCACGCTGCTATGAAATGCTGCAAGTGAATATTTGGTCTCTAGTAGGTAATCACGCCACACACAGAAAACTCCTGAATTAAAATACACACAAACACCACGCAGTCAATACAAAAATAGAGCAAGGAAATATTTCTGGTGGAATGGAAGTTCCAGTGTAACAGAACTAAAAATGGCAGTGCCCTCGGTCACAGTTACAAAAGTAGAATGTGTCAACAAAACAGGTTCCAATAGCCAAATAAAGGAATAGTTGAAGTAGATGGGTTGAGTGTGATTACTTACCAGCCCTTCTGCTGAGGCAAATGTTGACACAGTTCTATTAACTTCACATTGTCACTCCTGTAAAACAAGTTATTTTTACGTTTCCTTTTTCCTCTCTCTCTCTCCATATTTTAGCTCTGACTTTCTTTTCTTGTCTCTGTCCCATCTCCATCTGTCTGTGAGTGCTGAGATATTCACAGTCCTGGGGAGTGGAGACTGCTGAGAGGGGATGACAGCTTCATTGCCCCGCTAAAACAACACACACATCCACGATGTCTCCATGGGGACTGAGCTGACACACACTTCTGGTTCAGCGCTGGGGGTGGGAGCAATCAGACTGACTCTTGTCGGACCAGTTTGGCCATGTCATTTCACTCCAGATGGGAGTCTTATCACGGAGACGCCATGTTCCCCTACGGAAAGAACTTGGCATTATTTTGCGTACACAGCTCACAATAAGGGATGCAAACCTGGTGGACCAGCCCTCGAAACCATAGCGGTTGTCATGACCTTCCACAATGATGGTCATGGCTTTGGGCTGAATTTTTATTACTGCTGATCTCTTGCTTGCCTTTCTTCTGCAAAACAAATTAAGGTCACAAATATGTAGGATTCTGGACCATGTAGGTAAGGTATAGCATTACAGCTACAGTGAACAGGTTTTCAGAGGTGACGTTGTTTTCATTAAGCCTGCTCTAGTGTGAGAAGAAATCAATGTTCCTGTCACACTCCCAGGTGCCTTTGAGCTAAGATATGATTATTACATGTGCTCTCCTTCATAACGAAAGTGGCCCCCACCACTGATGCAGATGACACACGCTAGTTGATCAATAAGATTATACTGTGATGTGGAAAACGTAACAAAGGCTGCTGTGTATTTCCCACTGCTGCAGCCTGGATCCATGGGGACCCGAGGAAGGTGGTGTACCCCACGGACAGCTACGGCCAGTTCTGTGGACAGAAGGGTACAAGTAATGCGTGAGTAGCATGTCTGTAGTCTACATCACCCCCCCCCCCCCCATAATTCCACCTGCTGACGTCAGCCTCGGCAATTTCAGTGGACAGTCATCAGCTACGGGACAAAAGGCGAGCACGGACCACATAATGACCCGGCCTGCAGAAAATGCAGTGCAGTTTTCAACCACAGTCCTATAATGCAATATCGCAGAACATACCAGTAACTGCTCCTCTTGTTAGATTTTATCAGTTTTCCAATGTATGGGCAATAGAAACAATACCAATGCTTTCTGTAAGGCATGTCTCAGTAATTGGTACAGAATTTCATTACGTTCTTTGTTCATTCATAAGCAGCAGTATGTACCAGTCCAATTTCTATTACAGTCCAATTTATATAATGATTGAATTCTCAGTAAAAATAAATTAAAGAATTTTTTTTTCAGACATTTCTGTTAAACTCAGGGCAAGGGTGCAAAACTGCTGTTTGTTTCTGTATGTCTCATTACATAAAGGGTTTTCATACGGTGCAATGTGTGAGAAGGACCGAGATGTGGAACCTCTCCTCTAGCTAATGAGAGATAATGTCATGCAGAGCTCAGGTATATGCTATTTGGTATAAACTGCTCTCATGTGGCATGTACTCCATGTACATTAAGGGAGTCACTTTTAAAACTGTGACTAACAATGAGCCTGTAACTTACCAGATAATGGGGGCGTTGTACTCATTCTAGTGTAAAACAGTGATAATGGCTTGTAATACTCCGTACCTGTGTAGAGGTCTGTGTTTCCTTAGCACTAGACTGGAGTGGCCGGCTCACATGTGGGGCTAATGACGGAAGGCTTTGTTGCCCTTACCAGATTAAAGTATTAGCAATGAGCTTTTCTCACAAGGAGGGACCTTTCCAGGAGGTGCAGTATTCTGATGGATTTTGGCAGGAGGTCAACGGTGTAGCAGCTCAAGGGATTTTTGTGTGTAAGCCAGAGAAATGAAGACAGCGGAGTTGGAGTCCGCAACCAAGAGCTCTTCTTCGTGTTGCTGGAAACGGTAAAAGACAAATATGTCTTGACAATCCTGTGAGCCCTGCCTTTAATTTCTCTTTAATCAACATTGAAATAATATATTAGGGGAAAAAAAAACATGAATTGGAAATCAGACTCTTTGTATTAAACTATAAACTTCAAATTTGATTTGTAATAAGCTTTAGCAGACATACGACCCAGAAGATTGCTGCCTTGTAATTAAACACAGATGCAATGCAGAGTGACTTTGGCATAATCATCCCCTGTCGGCAACACACACACAAATATGTGCTCATACACAAGCCATCCCCATCTAGGATAATTGCCTTAAAAGAGATTCCATTGTTGTGATGAATACTGCTGTCCCCGGTTATGAGCTGGAGTTTAGCTGACGCTCTGTGAAAGACAGGAGTGCTGGAATGGCATTCATACGCCTGGAAGGAGAGGGACTTCCTGCAATGCTGACTGCTGCTGCAGTGAGATGACAGCTGAGGGAAACGGTGCATAGATGCTAAGTAGCGATGGCTCTCACAGGCGACGTCAGCAGGCTTCTCATTGGTAACTGCAGTTCAAGACCATAAGTGGAGACCAAGCCACGTTTTGTCATCGCCAAAAGAACCGTGGGTCTCATGTGTAACACTGTGCAGTTTTCAAAATGAACGTTAATGCACATATATGCATCAAATTCAGTCATGCATACCCTGCTGGTGACTTTTTAAATGTAACGGTCTCATTAGCATAGGAATAAGGGATTTTACTTTCAAGGAACGTGCACAGATGTCGCCAACACCAATGACAGTATGTTGTGCTTTTTCTATATACCCTTTTATATACCATTGTCTGTACTTTGGCAATAGCGTACGCACTTTTATTAGCCCGTTTTTGTGTCTGGCTGACACCATGGACATACTGGGGCAAATCAAAAAGTTCACATTGATACCAGCAGAAAGATCATTATAAAATTAACTGTAGTATACAGCACAACAGTATAAACAAAATGCTTTTACATGTTTTTTTCTTGTTAGTTTAATTAACAAAATTAGAGTAACAGGGAGGCTTGCCATGAGCTTTGATTTCTTCATCTTTGTCATCTGTATACAGTGCTTAGAGATTGTTCCTCCTCCAAACGTCATTCATCTCTGGGCTGGATGTTGCCAGTATCATGGGAGATGTAGCTGGAAGTATAAATTTA
The DNA here is from genome assembly GCA_025773905.1 of Chitala chitala. Lineage (NCBI taxonomy): Eukaryota > Metazoa > Chordata > Actinopteri > Osteoglossiformes > Notopteridae > Chitala > Chitala chitala. The sequence goes on along the minus strand of JABJVR010000238.1, from coordinate 395 downwards.
GTTACTACTCTAAAGGGTTAAATTGTGCTTACCCTGCAGCTGGAAGTGTAAATTTAATTACCACTCTAAAAGCTTGAATTGTGTTTATCCTGTTTCCATGTCTACTGATTCAGGTTTTACCACAAATCCAGGGGGTAACAAACACATCAAGCTGTGTTAGTGGTCACTTAAACAGAGTTAGATTTTGGATCTTTATTTTTCAGTGATGGGCAAAAAAGGAAACATCCGGCATAACTGCAGTTTAGACAACAGCCTCTGAACTGCCATAAGTGTCCACAAACCCTTAAAACAAAAGTGTCGTCTAGCTCACCCAACTCCGACCTTCCACCCTCCTCCCTCATCAACTGCTTAGCTGAAATAAAATCTTGGTTTACTTCCAACTTCCTAAAATTAAA
>JABJVR010000237.1:0-21604 GCA_025773905.1 Chitala chitala | reverse complement strand
ACTTTCTCTGTAAAGCGCTTTGAGGCATGCTGTTGCGAAAGGCGCTATATAAAAATAAATTGAATTGAATTGAATATCCAATTCTAATAAATGTTGATCCTTGGCAATGCAGATAAAACTATTTCTGTTTTCCTGTTGTTGCATGTTTAAAATTGTGCTGACAGTCACCCTGGATCCAATATTCAAACTGGACTGGTGAATTGGTGGAATTGCACGGTGAATGGGTAGGACTGCACGGTGAATGGTGAATATCCTTGTATGTATATGTATTTTGTGGGCACCACATGTAAGCAATAGAAATGTGCCCCACCTCATGTGGTAGCATTTATCACATCCAAGTTTGGTAATCATTGGCCGCTATAAACAGATTATTCCAGACCTCATCGTGGCATGATATTGTTACTTTTAACTTATTGGTTTTATTTATTTTGCCTTTCAACAACTATTTTTTATATATCACAGAAACATACAGTAACAGCAACTGCTAGCCATAGCACTCACATGGACACAGGTGGATGTAGTGGCCAATTGTTTTATTATTTGCCCTTAGAAGGACACTTGGGCAGAACTGTTGAAATCAGTCACCCAAACACTCCACCAGGGAAACAGCAGAATGGTCTCCATTCACACATCCAAGCAAATCTAGGGTGGGGACAACTATTTAGAAAGGATGTCGAGAGGATGCATAATCGACCCTCCCAGCTGCAGTCCATTGGTCGTGGCACTAGCGCTACAATACCATTAATTAAGGTTCATACTTTAATCACCACATTTAATGTCATAAAAAAGGTAAGAAAGAGTAAAAAATGGAATCACATTGAATTTTACTGAATTGATGTCCACGTGGAACTATATCATTCATGAGTTGACCCCAACCATGCTTCATGATGACTTTTTATTCATTTTCTTGCCATAACTGCTAGAGTCATCAGACAGATTTTAAATGTACTTATCATGAATGTACTTTAAATGTACTTATTATCTTACACCACACAGTGATTGCAATATGCGATTACATTTTCAGGTAGTTTGCAGGCTGTCCCCGACTTACAATGGAGATGCGTCGTGATGACCCCATCGTAACTTGAAAATATCCTAAGTCGAGACAAAATAAATAACACAGACACAACTGAACTCTGTCGATCGCTGGAGAGTGAGGCATCTCACAAGGCGAGGGATGCGTACATCCCGGCAGCGTCCCAACGTATCGTACTGCATACGCTGCTACGTCTGCCTGCCACATGAAATTTAAAATATTTTTTACAATTTTGTCATATCGCTTTTGTCATATGAAAAATCGTAAATCGAACCATTGTAACTCAGGGACCATCTGTATAGTTTTACATTTATTTTATATGCTTGTTTCTCTCCAGTTACATATTGTTAAAAAATGTTTGTGCAGGAATAAAGACAGATTAGGATCAACTTGGCAGTAAAAAGAAACAGTGCCAATCATGAAGCTTATTACATGCAAAGAAAAATGGCGTGTATGTCAAAATGTAGTTAGTATGAAAACCCAACCCAATTTGAAGAAGAAAACAAAGGATAGTGTTCAACAGAGCATACGTGTCTATGCATCCATCTATAGTAATGGAGTCGAATCCAATTAGCAAGGAACACAATCCTTTACGGTATTGATTGAATCTGTATAATGTGGTTTTAAATTACTTAAATTGTAATTTAATTACTTTTAAATTACATATTTTCAAGATTTCTCTAGGGACATATAAAGCTTTGTAAATCAGTGATTTTTAAAGCTGTTTTGGTGATAGCAATTAATTATTTTACAATAGGTGTTTATATTAGAATGAGCTAGAAATGTAGGATTAGTAGCATCTCATCAGCATGTTTGTATAGTGGCAGGCAGATTTCAAGCCGGGGTCGTCGCTACCCACATAGCACACCAAACAGCAGGATTCACCCTCTGAACCAAAGACCTATCTCTTTAGCTCTGGGAACTAATCGAACCCGTGTCCCGACCCCAGGAGTGAAGTCATCGTCCCTACAGCTGACCCGCTGCCACATGCAGCGCTCGCTACAGTATTGTGTCTGGTCTATGTGTAATGGGCCTGCCACACATGAAGGTTTCGTTGGCTTCATTCGTTATTTCACCACTGTGTGTTCTTTACTTTGCAGCACTGAAACGCTGCATGTCTGCTGCTAGCTGGTATTTATTAAACCATACATAACTAAAAGAAATTATAAGATTGAAGGGATCATGTAATGCTATCTCCACACAATCGATTTGTCTGCTTCCTGTTAGCAGAGAAAGTATATGTCCAACACAAAACATTTTAAGCAAAATTACATACAAACACAACATGAATACACGTTTACAAACTTCTACATAATTTTTGCAAAACAAAAATTAAATTTGTATATAACTACCTGCATTGCATACCTTCTCCCTGCCAGTACTGCAAGAACTAAGAGACAATCAGAAAACTTTGTGCATTATCAGGACCTGGTGAAGTTAAAAAAATTATAAATAAAATAAATTAATAAAAATTCACAAGAGTTACATACAGTATAAGCATGGTTAACACAGTATGCTTCCAAAAATATATATTGGTTTTATACCAAAAAGGCAATTGTGAAATAAGAGTCCTGACCTCAACCCGATAGAACACCTTTGGGATGAATTAGAGCGCAGACTGCAGCCAGGCCTTCTCGTCCAACATCAGTGCCTGACCACACAAATGTGCTTCTGGAAGAGTGGTCAAACATTCCCATAGACACACTCCTAAACTTTGTGGACAGCCGTCCCAGAAGAGTTGAAGCTGTTATAGCTGTAAAGGGTGGGCCAACTCAATATTGAACCCTACGGACTAAGGCTGGGATGTCATTAAAGTTAATGTGCACGAAAAGGAAGGCGTCTCAATACTTTTGGCAATATAGTGCATATATATAAAAGTAGAGTCTGCACCACATTTACTTGTGTTTAATCACAGGGTCACAAGTAAGTAGACCAAGCATTTCCTACTTACATACATCTATATTTTGCTCTTATAGCCTTACAAAAAGATGAATTTCAGAAGTCTTGTCAGCAAGGATGTGATTGACATGCATAATGTACACTTACATTCACAATGCCTGTGTGTACTGCAGTAATAAATTACATGATTTAGAATCAAACAATTGCCTGCCTTACAGCTCGTTTCTGATAGGAGCTGTATTAAAGATCAGCCTGTCATTCTTCACATGGAACTGAAGGTAGCGCTGTTGGGCATGCATGAAGAGGGAGTCAAGTGCAGCAGCAGGAATGGCAGGGAGTACAGCTGCTGTCAGTGACTGAGGATCCTGGCCTGCTTGCAACCAATACTAACCAATTCCATGACCAAAGTCACCTGGCATGGCACAGATGCCTTGCCATCTGTCCCAATAGGTCCTGGGTGAGCAGTGTGTGTGCCAGCAAGGCATGAATCCATTCTACTGCTGACGAAAGGGTACACTGCATTTGTGCACTCAGTCACAGTGGTGAAATCATGATAACATGACCTTCTGCCCATAAAGGACTGGAAAACATGAGAGGACTGAAATAAAATTGATTAAGAAAAAAGAAATACATGGAAAATGTTACAGGAAGAACTCTCAGAAAACACTTGATTTGCAAACCCTTTTAAAATGCTAAAGTCTACTGAGATGATTTGCTTTATAAACTATATAGCTTTATAAAGCAAGTCACTTGAGCAATTCTGTACAGATCTGTAAAGTATGTGCATGATCTGCAGGGCCAGTTCTAGGTACAAGCAGCCACTTAGAATCCCCAACTAGCAGGGTGTCCCACCAAAGCCATACAAAAAATACAGTAACAACATGTAGTTGAGACTCACTGATACATGTCAGCACAAGACAACAATGATACTGAAACAGATGTTAAAAGTCGAACATTATTACATGGTTTAGTAACAGCCTACAGTCACACAAGTTTATCTGTTCTGGTAAACTAACACATACATTAATTACATTTAACAAACAGGAAAAAACACACATGCCTGCCCCACATGAAGGCATGCCAGTTACAGTGCCAGCCACTACAGGCAGAAAAAGAAAAAGATTAAGAAAAATACAAAAAACACTTACCATTCTTCTTATAAAATTGATAGATCTGGCATTTAATGTTATTGGATGATGTAATGAAAACCATTGTAAAACACAATGAGTAAATAAACAATAGCCCACAGCCCATGCCCGCCAAAGAATTTCCCCTTGGGGATGAATAAAGTAAAAGTAAATAAGTAAGTAAAAGTAAGTACATAAGTTTAAAAGTAAGTAAGAAGTACGTTAGTTAGTTGATAGATAGATAGATAGATAGATAGATAGATAGAACTATCTAATTGATAAATTCATACTGATGCGTCACTGATGAACCTTTAAAACAGTACGATGAAAAGTTAACATTAATTAGCAAATATAGTTACAAGAACTCTAGATTTAAAATCTTTTGCAGTAAATACTAATAAGGCAGTGAAAAACCACGATGATTTGTCAACTCTCTTTATTTTTGCTGTTGCTTAATTTAGTGGTTCTCCAAGCTGTATGTTGTAATGGGTGTGTGGAATTTCTTTAAAAAATTAAAATAAAACACGTATGGTCATCGACATCAAACATCAGTATGCTTTAAAGTTGTCTCAAGTACGTCTAATACAACTTGATGCAATACTTGCATGTAATGTATTACGACGCTTTTAAACAACGTCGGTAAAAGTCAATAAAATGCTCATTACTATAACTGGCCACCACTTTGTTTTTAACAGAACGCACAATGACGCACACAAGGTACCACAAAGTGGAACCTTCTGTACTGAAATCCACAGACACCACTCCCTTTCCCCTGACTGTAACCCGCGGTAGGTACACCCACAGCATCTTCCAGAATCCCCCTCTAAGCAGCCTTCACACAAAGTCAAATACAATGTGACAGGTACTCTGTCCCTGGCCACAGGCAGCGCGGTTTCCGACACGTTACACATAAAATCGCAACTTGTGTGTCCGCATCACATAGATTTTGTTTTATGCCTGTTAACCCTACATGTCACAAAAGCAACTTTAACTTTCTCCGTTAGTTGGACAGCTACCGATGTACACACCGCTGGCTGACTAGCATTGTTACGGTCATGCATTATCCACATTATACACCCGTAAAAATTGCATGGAGTAAAAACAAACACGAAGCAGCAAGTAGTTATCTCCAGTTTATTTCTGTTTATTTGTTGTTTGTATGTCGGTTGAGGAGGTGTCTGGGGAGTGGGACGTCTAGGCGACTAGACTACTGCCCCCGCGACCCGGCCCCGAATAAGCGGTAGATGATGGATGGATGGAGGTTGGGATGGAGTACTCGGTCGATCTGTCCGTTCGTCCATGTGTTAATGCGCCTGTTTACGCGCCGGTTAATGTTTCCTAGTACGTCACGAGAGAAAGAAAACGAAAAGCTGAAATGACGAGCGAACCATGAGGATGTTGGAAGGTGTGGCCAACGCATGCGTGGTGCAGGCTGGCCGTACCATAGTTGTTTGGGGGAGGTGGAGTAAAAAATATGAAATACCTAAAGCTTTATGAATAGAAAACATTGTTTTGCGTGGGAGACCATTAACTATACATGTCACTATACATGTATAGTAGGGTGGTCGTTATTTTTCATGTTTAAAATGTTTGTCTTAACCCTTAAATGGTTAATTATAATGAAAAAACACCAGAGTGTAATAAAACACCAATCCAGCTACATGTAGGGATAGCTCAATGCTCCCAAATTTTGCTAGTGATAACGTAAATTACCGGTTACCAAGCTGCTGCTGGTTTGCTGACATGAGATGAAAGAGTAGGTAAGTAGACCAACTGAAACAGTCTTTTGCCTATTTATAAATAATATTCCATGCAGATAAATATTGTTTGTTTTGCTATTGATGTAGCGATCAGTTCGCTTTCAGAAGCTAAATATGATTTTGTTTCTTTTAAATTGTATCTTCTTGAGAATGTCTTCCTATTTCAAGGTAAACAGACATAAGAACAAACAACAGCTTGTGCAATGTGGATAGTGGAATGGTAACTTAAATTTAGCTAAATGGACAAGAAGAATTTTCGCTATTGTTTAAATTTGAATGTAAAAAAATGCCTAATGTTTGTTCATAAATAAATAATATGCAATGCTAATTCTTCTTTTTTTTCTTTTTAGTGATTGTGGTGGCAACGGTGGTGACGCACAACCAGTTAAAAGTTTATCTTCTTGGTGACTACATTGATGAAATAAAAGGTGGAGAGTTACCATCCCTGTGGCAAGTTCTTGGCCGTTTCTTGTATTCCCATCTAGAAAAGAAGCAAACAATCCGCCAGGCTGCTGCAGTTGTAAAGGAGGCCGCATTCTTTTGGCAGACAGCCTGGATTCCAATGAAAGACTTTCAAAATTGCCAAACCAAGGTTGAAAGGACATTTGAGCAATGGAGACTACTGAAGAAGAACAAAGATCGTACATCATCAACTCAGAAAGCCAATGAAAGTGCCTTCTGTGAAAAACTTGACGACCTGTTTGATCTTACACATGAAAATGCCTTGAATTTGATGACTATTGATGAAGATAGAAATTGTGTAACTGTTTAGTGACAGAAAGGTCACATAGGTTGCATGTCCGGATAGGACAAAAACCTGTATGAAAGAGAGAAACGAGGAGCAGAGAGACAGACAACCATGAATGCGAGACAACAGTGAATGGAAGAATCATGACAAAGAAACAGTAACTCTACAATCTTCCTCTTCCAGTCATGATGAAGAAGAAAAGTATTATGAAGACTAAAAGCACAGATTGTAAGCGAGCAGTCAGAAGGAAAATTTGAGTAACATAAAACTTCAGATCTCTTCAAACTGGGGTTTGATACTACTCTGAGTCTGATGAGTTCCATCAGAGCAACCAAAAAGTATTGAAATACCACAGCTATCTACCTGTCAGTATGGTTGTGACCATGAATTCATACAATTTAAAAGCCCAAAATCATAGTTTTTGGGCTCCCATACACATGTTCTGAAACATTATTTCATTATTATTATTAAAATATTATTAAATATTTGCAATGTAAAATCAGTTGTGTTTATTTATGTTTTGGCATGAGTGTCCTGTTTTTACATTTCACTCATTTGAGTGTAAACAAAATCAGCCAAATGTTACAGCTTGTAAAGTTTTTCTTAAAAAAAATGAAATAAAAAATTTTTGAAGGCCACCTATCTGTCACCAGACAGGCTACACCTGACCAAGAGGAAAACCACCGTCATACACATAGGTGTTTACTACATCTGCAGTTATGGCTGGATTAGGACAAAAAATCAGTCCTATTTTCCTATCAACCTTGGTGCCTGTCAACCCATTTTTGTTCCAGGCTTCCCACCGCTACAATAATCATTCCAGTCTGACACCACCTTTACTATACTCTACCAATCAAAACACACACAAGGACAGGCTACCTCTATGCAAGTCCCTGTTATCATGAAGCTACTGCTTACCAATTCAACTACCCTCTCCTCCCCATTCTGCCCATCACTGTGGCCCACATCATGGATGCCTGCACATGCCTGCTCTTCTCCATGGCGCTTTTTCTGCTCCTCATTCTACCTGTCACTCTGGCCATCATCATCGGTTACAGTACATGCCTGCCCTTCTCCATGGCTCTCCTCCTGCTCCTCCTCATTCTGCCTGTCACTCTGGCCATCATCATCAGTTATAGTACATGCCTGCCCTTCTCCATGGCTCTCCTCCTGCTCCTCCTCATTCTGCCTGTCACTCTGGCCATCATCATCATCATCATCGGTTACAGTACATGCCTGCTCTTCTCCATGGCTCTCCTCCTGCTCCTCCTCATTCTACCTGTCACTCTGGCCATCATCATCGGTTACAGTACATGCCTGCTCTTCTCCATGGCTCTCCTCCTGCTCCTCTCCATCTGCCTGATGATGCTGCACACACTTTGGCTCTGCCGATGAGGTACAGGCTACTGCAGCAGCCCCTACTGCAAACATGTCTGAAATATTTGCACATTTGGCAACATCAGTATCCAAATTCTGTACATTTCTGTACCGCTTTTACAGTTAGTTCTGTCCATTTTGACATGAGAGGTGGAGAAGAAGGGAAGGGGGTGGTGCCAAAACATTTTATATAGGTGGAGCAATGAACTATCTTCATACTTCATTGGTCCACCTATGGCACCATGTGATTGGGTTTATGCTGTCTGTAACTAATGGGCTACTGTGCCTGCATGATGGGACAGTCCTTGGCAGAAAAAAAATGTATAGTAAATAATGGTAACACATTGTATCAGCCCCAAAGTTCGTCGGGGCCACCAGGAAAATGCCCAGCATGCCAGGTTACCAATGTAGCCCTGTGTGCAGTTTAATTAGCTTTTCTGTCACTGCTGTAGAGGGAGATGGCTGAGGCTAAAAAAACATGCCTAGATTGACCTGCAGTGTTCCTCTCACTAGCTCACAGGAAAATTGACTTGCCCTTACAAAATGTCACAATTATGTCTTAAATGTCAGGAAATAGTTTCCCCAGATTTTCATGAATCCAGAATCCACACTACATGAAGATGATTTTGAATACAACAGTTTGATTGCATGTACTACTCTGGTATTTACCAACTGTATTTTATATGTTTGAAAAGTCCTATCCTTTTATTTTTCTGAAATAACCTCAAAATAGCCAGTTCACTTAACATCACAAGAATTAAGACCACTTGATGACAGCAGCTAAAATGAGCATGATTTCCACTGTCCTTGTATTGGCTGCAAAAGAAGGACTGGTGTCTATTCTAAAACACAACAAAATAATTGTGGCAAAAATTTGTGAGTACAGATGTATTCAATATAATCAAATGTATAATGCACAGGACAGCAGTCAAGAATGCATGGAAAGCAGTACCTTTATATCAATTTGAAATGTAGAAGACAGTACGCCAAGGTGGTGTGAGGAGGTTGTCAGCCAAAGGAGGACATCCTGAGTAGTAATAAAGTTAATAGGTCAGAGGTCAGACTGACAGTGACATGCCTTCACCATACACATGGAGGTGGAGCCCTAATGAAGGAGTATGGGGATTGAACAAAACAGAAAGTCAAGCAGGAGAGGAGCAGCCTCAGGTTAAGGCAGACCCGAGCGGCCACCCCCTTCCTGAGTACATCTTTATTTAAACTCCACTTGCTGTAGAAGTGGGAGACCAGTGGTGGTGAGAATCAGTGCACAGCTCCTGCTGTGATGGCACACTGGCACACAGTCAGCCAGAGCTGCTGAAGACAGCATGTGCTGACAGACAGAGACCCTGCCCAGAGGCTACAGCCTGCAAGTGGCAGCTCCGAAACAGGACAGGAGCTGTCAGCCAACAGCTCAACCACGTCATACACTTACACGTGAAAACCTCCGTTATAATATTTAGAAGGTTCAGACTGTTGTTCTGCTATGATGTAAGAAGGTCGCAAGTGATAAAAATTATTTTTGTAGTTATCTGTCCTCCTGTGTTATTTAGGAAATTACCACAGAAAGACAGGCTGAAAGTACACTGAGAGCATCTAGGTATGTTACCATTGGTACTGTTGCTGCAATTTATAACAGCCTGGAAATCTTTTAACACACGCTCACACACTTTAACAGATTTTGAGCCATTAAGAAGGTCTGGAAGGCTAATAAGGGGGTTGCACACCCCCTGGGAGGCCTACTTATTTATTGGCTTCCCATCCTGCCCTGTATCATGTGTTTCCTGTACTGGCCTCCAGGGTGCAGCTCCCTTGAACAGAATTAATGGTTTGTGAAACTGAAATGGATCTTACACTTTTAATTTGATGTCATATTAAAATTATTAATGTTTTGTCATAATTTTTCAGATACCCATCAGGTTATTATTGTAACCAGTTCATGGGCTGCTCAATCATTTGGTAAAAGCATTTTACAATGAAGTGAATTTTCTGTGTTCAAAACATGTTTATTTTGGTTTTCATTGCCCCACGGAAGAAGTCTAGAAAAATAAATGATTAATGTTTTTTTGGCTGTGTGGCTATGCCTTAAAACCTTGTTCACATTACAACCCCAATTCCAAAAAAGTTGAGATGTTTTGTATAATGTAGATAAAACCAAAATGATTTACATGATGCAATGATTTATAAATCCTTCTTCACATATGTTCAGTAGAATACAGCACAGAGACAACATATTAAAAGTTGAAACTGATGAATGGTATTGCATTTTGTAAATATATGATTATTAATTTGATGGCTGCAACACATTTCAGAAAAGTTTCGACAGGTGCAAGAAAATCATGAAAAAGTAAAAAAAAAAAAAAAAAGCTTATTGAAACATTTCACAGGTGAACTTGTTAATTGGTACGAGGTGATAGTCATGAAAGAGGCATTTTTCAAAGGCTCAGTCCTTCAAAGTAAGAATGGGGGGAGGTTAGCCAGTATGGGCACAGAACTGCATGAGAAAATAGTCAATCAGTTTACAAATAATGTTGCTCAACATGCAATTGTGAGAAATATAGGTGTATTAACATCTACAGTCCAGAACATTATCGAAAGATTCTGAGAATCTGGTAATATCCATGTGTGCTAAAGGCCAAGGATGGAAGCCAACACTGAATGCACATGATCTTCAGTGCATCAAGCAGCACTGCATTCAAAAACCGATGTCAGACAATAAAATATATTACAGCATGGGCTCAGGAACACTTCAGGAAACATTTGTCAATAAACACAGTTCTCTGTTACATCGCTAAAGGTCAGCTAAAGCTCTACAGAGCAAAACGCAAGCCATACATAACCAACATCCAGAAATGATGACAACTTTTCTGAGCCTGAGTTCATTTGAAATGGACTGATGTAAAGTGGTAAAGTATTCTGTGGTCTGACAAGTTCATGTTTCATGTCTGTTTTGAAAATATTGGCTGCTTTGTCCTCAGGGCATGTGATACCACATGCATGGCCACGTAGCTCTAAAGGATCGTGATCCCTATGCACTTCGTTTGGGTTATTGTATTTTTAGTTTATTGGAGTTGTATGGTTTGTTTTGTTGGTTTATTGTATTCAGTATGTGTGAAATTCATATTTGCTGTATATAGAGAGTACAGTGGTTCTGCGTGGAGCAGGCACATACAGTACCTTTTGTACCTTCAGTGTTGTGTTTTGTTTCAAATTGGTGTCAGTACTAAGGACATGTTTCAGAATCCTTTCATTCTAGAAAAAGTTCAATTAACCAATGTTAAGTACCTGCTGTAGTGGGGGGGATTAGTGTTATTTAGTTGGGACATTTTCTTTATACTTTGGGTTTATATTTAGTTTTGGGTATTTTGGGTTTTGATTAATATTTGATTTTTCACAAATTATTGATTGTTTTGGTTTGTTTAGTTTCTAAGTAATTGATGTAATTGTTTGTCACCCTTTTATTTTTGTAATGGTCTGATCAACTATTATATAAGTGTTTCCTTTTTGTATTATTATTATTATTATTTTTTATGTCAGCCATGGTAGGGAGTTCTGTTTTTTGTTGATTTTATTATTTTTGGGAGAATAAAGTTTTTTTTTTTCTAAAAAACTCTTTGGGTTCGTCATGTTTGGCAGCTCAGTCCCTCACAGGGCAAAAGACAAAATAGAGCACCCTGATTGTTATCAATGAGAAGATCAAATGCCAGTATCTGAGATGAAATGGGGGTGTGTTAGTGGCCATGGCATTGATAAGCTGCACATATGTGAGGGCACCATTAATGCTGAGAGGTACATACAGATTTTGGAACAACATATGCTGCCATCCAGACGATGTCTGTTTTGGGGACGTCCCTGTTTACTCTAGCAGAGCAATGCTAAGCCACATTTTGAATGTGTTACAACAGTGTGGCTTCATAGTAAAAGAGTGCAGGTACTTAACTGGCCTCCCTCCAGTCCAGACCTGCCCCCATTGAAAATGTGTGGCATACTATAAAACAACATATAACAGGTCTGTTGGGCAACTTAAGACACGTGTCAAGCAAGAATGGGAAAACTTTCCACTCTCAAACCTTCTGCAATTGGTGCCTTCTGTTCCTACACGCTTATTACGTGTTGTTAAAAGAGGTGATGTAACCCAGTGGTGAACATGCACCTGTCCCAACTTTTTTGAAACATGTTACAGCCATCAAATTCATAATCTTTTATTTGCAAAATGCAATATAGTTGATTGGTTTCAACTTTAAACATGTTGTCTCGGTGTTGTATTTTTATTGAATATATGTCAATAAAGATTTGTAAATTATTGCATGTTTTTATTTACATTTTACAAAATGTCCCAACTTTTTTGTAATTGGGGTTGTACATGACTGTCAAAGTCGACTGTCCAACGCACACTATACTGCATGCAATCAGCCAACAGCATGTGGTGAAGTTGTTGAGGTGAACACACCACAAGACTGATCAGTGACACAGTAACTCAGAATACAAGACTGATCAGTGACACAGTAACTCAGAATACAAGACTGATCAGTGATACAGGAACTCACTACACAATCTCTCCCCAGCAATGGAAAAGTCAGAAAACAAATCATGTTGGTCATTGACGTGCTAATTCAGTACATTTACACTGAAGAATAGCGACATCTATTGGCAAATTAAACCAACTTCAGGACTCCTTCAGTTCACAAGTTCAGGGGTCTCCTTTATAAGACTGTGAATGCACAAAACGAGCCCAAAATGTGCAAAAAATAAAACTTAAGGAAAATTTATAATTGATAAAAAGAAAGATTTATTAATATAAGATATATAAAATTATAAATATAAGCTATACATAACAAAAACCTGACATAAAAATTATATGCTCATCAGCTGACTTTTAAACTAAGTAAATTTCAAAACAGAGCTGTTGAAACAGCACTACCTGTTTTTGACACAACCAAAAATGCGCTGTACCCCTAAACGCTCCACTCCGTGTGCCTTATTCTGTGTGTTTGTGTGTGTGTGTGTCGTCAACATACCAAAATGCCATCTAGAAGTGCCCCAACCTGAGGATTATGACCTCCACTGCTGTTACATAAAACCACAGCATCACAGAGGAAACAGGCCAATGTGAAACAATCATGTTTGTCACAGATGAGTTCCACATTAGTAGAATGAAACCGCTTTTTGTTCTAAAATGCAGCTTCATTTCATGATGGTGCTTTCATTGCAATGTGCGCACAGTCAACAACACTGTCGGGTGTATGTCATTCACTTTAAACAATTACAGTGTTTATTTTCTTGGCTCAAATATTGAATGTTATGAATATATCTGGTATAATAAAAATGCTTCTGTACTTTTTAACACGCATTTAATCAAGCGCTAACATGAAGGACATGCAGTCAACAGGACATGTATCACACCAGGGTCCTCAGAAGGGCTCAGGACATTATCAGGGACGGCTCTCACCCTCAGGAGGGCTCAGGACATTATCAGGGATGGCACTCACCCCCAGGAGGGCTCAGGACATTATCAGGGACGGCACTCACCCCCAGGAGGGCTCAGGACATTATCAGGGACGGCACTCACCCCCAGGAGGGCTCAGGACATTATCAGGGACGGCACTCACCCCCAGGAGGGCTCAGGACATTATCAGAGACGGCTTTCACCCAGCACACACATTTCACACTTCTGCCCCAAGGAAAACACTACTACAAGAGTGTGAAATCCAAGTCACTTTGCACACTTCTATTCTGAAATGCACATTTCTGCTATTACCAAGGTGTAATAAATACAAGAAATGTACATTATTTTAATTTTTTAATTAGAAGAAACTGTCATAGCTGTACATAGTTGTGAATAATGTAAATGTTTTTCTTTCTCACTTTAAAACTCCTTTATTTCATTTTATTGTGTTTAATGCTGGTTTCTCAGGGCTTGCAGAGTAAGAATTTAGTTGTACGGTGTAACTGCTTGTTTTTACCATGCACATGACAAGAAACCTGATTCTGACATTTTAATCTCAACTCTAGATGCCGCTTTTTCACTTTCCTCCCACACACTCATACGACAACTCTCAATCATTTGTAAATGTTATAACTTTTTCAAGGACTGTTTTTCCTTATTAATCCCAAAATCTATGTTGAAATGTGCGAGTGTTTGTTGTCTTTTGTGTTTGTAGAGAGCCTTGGTAAATGAGCCCCCAGGTTGCATGTCTGCTCGTTTGCATTCAGTGACACACATAATGGCTACAAGCCATTTAAGTTCTCTTTGCCATGGTTTCAGTGTGTCTCTCTCATCATTTGAGAGACTAATTCACACTAGATAATTTGCTCAGATGCAATTAGGCAGGAGCTTGAGTCTGTGTTGAAAATCGTGCAGTGAGAACTCAACATTAAAGGGTTAAATGCATTTTAAAATATAACCATAATGAAGAAAGGTATTTATAAAGTATTGTTTTTATTTAGGAAATTTCTGGGGTGTAAATAATTCATTAAAAAACTGCAGGATCACAGCAGTATATTTTTCCCCAAAACACTTTCATAGAAATATGCTATTTTAAAACTTTCAATACTCACAAAAACAAACTTAACACATGCACCTCTAAATCTGCTGTCAGTTTTTAAAATGGGTTTAAATATATTAAATTATTATAAATTACTTGCTCTTATCACAAACACTTTGACTTATTTTGAAATATTGTCCACTTTTCAGTGTTTAACATACATTCTTGAAGAAATAATGGTGGGTTAAAATACTTAGTTTTGTTTTTATTTGTAAATGAACAAAAATACTTTCATATTTACTCTTTGAATTAAACTGCAAGGCAGTAAAGAAATTACCTTTATATATCTTATAGAAATGTATTTTTTTTTTCAAAAAGCTATGATAAAGATATAATTGCAACAATTCTTTAAGATATATTGATTAGAGATTAATTGTACTCATGAAAAGATTATTCAAGACATTGTTAAAATAAGGATTCGTATGACACAGATCTTCATGGAATTATAGTCTCTGAAACAAAATTTGTCTTAAATCTGCATTCAACCATGCAGACCTTCCACCATGATACAACCCAATTTGTCCACATTCACCACGTTGTCACATTTTCAACAATAGGTCCAATTTCATTCAGCTATTTCAATGTTGCTAGTCATGTTTCAGTAAAGATGTGCTTTAATTCCAAACCCCAAAATTTCTATTGCCACATTGCTTTCATTTTGTTGAATTGAGCTGTGAGACTGACCCATCCTGCAGGAAAAGGGTTCTATCTTGATGCATCATTCAGCATCTGCTGTACCTTTGAAAAAGGATCCTTCATACTGTACATGCTGTATAAAGCTGCTTCTGTTACTGAGTTTGTCCACATTTAATATCTTACCCAGGGCAATAACAGCAGTGTTTTTGTATGGTCCATTTCTGTATTAACAGCCATCTTTCCACTTGCGTGTGCTGGCTCATATCTGGGTCAGGAGATCAGTCACAGTAGTCTCTGCGCTGTTCTAAACTCTCACGCTCCTCTTCGTCCAGAAAGTATGTGTCAATGAGGGAAAAGAGTTCATCCGAGCTGGTGGGATTGATAAACCGTTCACGATCCATACCGTATTCATCCAGAAGCACCATGCTGAAATAGGACCTGGAAATCCTCAGGGCTTGCCTGAGGAGGAAGTAGCATTTTTAGAATGGAAAAAGTAAAAAAGAAATTACAGGTGTGTCTGAAAAGGCATCGAGATTCTATGGGATTTCACATTACCTGAGTTCCTCAATAGCATGAGGGTCTAGCTGTTGGTCCTTAATACGGCCCACCTCACGCGGAGGAGAGCCCAGCAGCTCGATGACAGTCACCTTCCGTAGGTCCAAACCACAGCTGCCTTTCTGCACAATAAAACAGCAGCAATAATGAACATTAACCATGTCCTCCACTCTTCATTTTTCAAAAGCAGGATTCCAAAGGACTGGACCAGCTAACCAAGCAGAAAGAACACACCTGTAACATGATGTTCTGCAGTTTGTAGTACTGGTCAGTATTGCTAGGTGTGGACAGGATAAGCAGTCTCCTTTTCTCATAGAATTGGTCCAACAGACCAGCAGCTGTCTTCACGTTCGTGTTTATGTCCAGTCCTGTCAATGCACATGGATTGGTCTTAACCCAAACACAGCAAGATGCTTGTCCCTTCAGCCTAAAACTATGCAGCTCTTATAAAAACCAGATCTCACATGGAGAAGAAAATTAGAAATTCACAGCAAACGGAGGGTTAGTGACAGTAGCAGGATCAGGTAGGCTATATTTACAATCTCTGTGTGTGTTTTCCACTATGGTGTTTTTGTTGTCAGTACTGCACAAATAGAGTTCTTAGCAGCCTCAAACTGCAGGTGCTTAAATACAGTGAGATGGTATCTGCGTTATAATTTCACCAGCATGCTTGTAAAGGAAGTGAACTCCTTACATAAATAAGCCTTATGGGGCAAACAGCTGCAGAATCTTCTCACAGATTCACAGCTGGGCAGCTTTACAGCCAAAAGGCCAGGCAGACAGACAGAGAGGCAGCTACATAGAGACAGAAAAAAGAGACAGACAGACAAGCAGATAAACAGATGAACAGTTCCAATAACAGGGCAGACAGACAGAGAGCAGCAGGAGTACACAGCAGCTCATGTGGGCAGTGGTATTGAACACTTACTGACGCAGACTGGAGCAGCACCAGCCCAGCTGCGGTTGAACTGGCACACCCTGGTGGCAGTCCCTCTGCGCTCATAGCCCCCTTCACACTGGTACTCGCAAATAGCGCCGTAGTTGTTTTGGCGTGAGGAGCATTTGAGGTATCCATGAAGCGGGGCACTGAGAACAGGGCACCTACGCACTAGAGGGAACAAAAAGGACAGGAGTGTCTCTACATCTTTTGTACTTGTTATGCTGAGCTTTCATTTGAGTAATAACTTGACAAACACTGTATAAACACCTACTGATACAGTGGGTAAGGACCTCAAAATTGTCTGCTCAAATATCAGACGCTATAGTATTCACACACAAAAAAATTATATCTAACATGTAGTCAAAATATACAACTGTATAAATAAACTCTACAAGTCCGTTTGGCCACAGCCAAATAACAGCATGTAAACAGTTTTAGATTTACAGGAAAGTACATTTCTGTGCTACAGTATTTCTCAAACATGGTAACATAAAACAGTCCATAAATATAGCCTTCATTCCATTACTGTGTTGTCTGTTCAGATTAAATAAAATTCAGCCAAAAGCTGTTACACACGCTGATGAGGACAAATGATCTCCTCTGATTTTCAATCCCTTTTATGCTTCAGGTTTTCCTGCACTGAGTTGAATTGCAGCATTTCCTCACATATGAAGCTGTCTGTACCAGCCCTACCTGCACCTCTTGCCTCTGGTTGGTACCTGTCCTCCTTGCCCCATCTGCCTTGTACCTGCCCTACTTGCACCCCGTCTCTGCTTTGTACCTGCCCCTGCCTCTGCCTAATACCTTCTCTACCTGCATCTCCTGCCTCTGCCTTGGACATGCCCTACATGTACCCTCTGCCATCTACCTGCCCCCTGTCTCTGTCTTGTACCTGGTCTACCTGCCCCCTGTCTCTGCCTCGTACCTGCCCCCTGTCTCTGCCTCGTACCTGCCCCCTGTCTCTGCCTCGTACCTGCCCTACCTGCACCCTCTGCCTCTGCCTTGCCTGCATACCTTCCACCCGGATGATGAACTTGCAGGCAGCCTTGTTCCTGGCCTGATCGTACACTTTATAACGAATAACATGGATCCCCTCTTTAAAGTCCGACTCAGACTCTTGGCCCATCAACGTGATGCTGCAAAAGTAAAACGTTATTAGGCATTCCAATCAAAACAATGAAACAACATAAAGGAAAAAAAAAAAAAAAAAAAAAAAGGAAACATGTTAGTACTCAGTCAATGTAGTATCTGCAGAATCCATGACCACAGGAGGATCCCAAGAAACTTTAGCAGTCAGCTTTCCTGGTTCTGCAACCTTGACCCGTGATCTAGGACACTTAATCGTTGGAGGGTCATGATCTGTAAGAGTGTGGAATATGGGAGGCTGAAACACTTTCTATGTGCTGTTTGTTATTAAGCACATCAAATCTCCATACTGGTACCAGACAAAAAAGATTAAGATACCAGTACATTGATGGCCCCTCAGCCCTAAATTCTCCAACTGCAGTTTCAGCTACCTGTGGTTTGACAATATTACATAAAAAAGTTAAAAATTTATAAAATGGAATAAACTACATGCCCGACTGACTGAAGTCAAGGCCAAGGTCACTTTTTTTTAATGACAGTTGGCGCATTACACAGTGAAATAAAACAACATTCCTCCAGGACACCAGGTGCTACACAAAACACAAAAGGACAACACAAAACTACTGCTCATGGTATTGCTATAACTTTTATTTAGCTTTATATGACCTCAAAGTGCTAAAGTAGTGAAATTTTAATGTGTACAATTTTTTAAATTACTTAAAAATAAAACGTGTGTGTATAAGTTTATGTGGAAGGTATCCCCTCAGAGATGGGAGACATCTCAGAGCTGGCCCTGGGCACAGGCCATACAGGCAAATGATAGGGGGGCCCTCTGTCTGTAGGGGTACCCTGAACAGCATGTAAACACAGTGCTCTCACATGGGGGGGGCAACTATGTAACCTTGCCTAGGGCACCAAGTCACCCAGGGCTGTTACTGGGACTGCTGTATATGATGCAGAGTAGACAACACATATGTATTCACTTACCTGTACATACAGTAAACCTGCAAGGACCGTTTTACACTTCAGGAAGTAGGTTGAAGGTAACATCCAAAATTATTTTTAGTTATTGAAGGCCAAGTACTTCGGTTTTTATAAACGACTGTGTGAGCTAATTTATGCAATAGGCTGAACGTCATCTGCACAGCACAGACAAAACAGGATGCACTGTTACAATAAAGTTTTGGCCTTCATTCCCCAATGTTTTCCGTGTTTTCAAAGCATCATCAAAGTCCTTGAATATAGCTGCTCCACATATATGCGTATTAATAAGACACACACTACCTTCACAAGTAGGCTCTGTGCCACTCCACCTGCCTTCTTCCAGGCAGGTTCGGGTACGGTCACCTTCTATCTGGTATCCCCGGTCACAGGTGTAATCACACCTGGAGTCCACAGACAGACCCTCAGAGCAGCTGAATGAACCGTGGTGGATGGTGGGAAGCATTTGACACCGAACCGCTATGGAATTTCCAGATACACACACACACACACACACACACACACACACAGAAAAGGGTTCATGCGTAGGAATATTGATTAACATTAAGATATCAACATTGTTAAATATGTTCATTGTATTATGAACACTTTTCTTCTTCAGACACATTGAGTACATATACTTCCATCCTTAGGAAGTAAGAGGTGTGAAGAGAGCAGCTACTCACGGCGGCAGTAAGCCATTCCAGACCAGCGCCGACTGGCCATGCAGTGTATGACTGCTGAGCCGACCCTCCGACTCCCACGGTCACAGAACAGTTCACACCGGGTCCCCACACTGCTGTAGTGTGTCCCCCCAAGGGGAGAGCGGCACGTCACCTCCCCATTCTTCAGGTTCAGAGCATGGCACCAGCGTGGGTCTGTAATAGGGTCACAACATTGGCCCAGAGCCATTAGGGGAACCACTCACATGACCAGCACACTTCCTAGTAACTTCCTAGTAACTAACAAAAGGAAACACACCAAAGAATGGGACAGAATTTGGTGGATTTGACTGTGTTCACTTACTGCTGTATTCCAGTCGGGGAGCATGAT
Source organism: Chitala chitala (assembly GCA_025773905.1). Taxonomy (NCBI): domain Eukaryota; kingdom Metazoa; phylum Chordata; class Actinopteri; order Osteoglossiformes; family Notopteridae; genus Chitala; species Chitala chitala. The sequence goes on along the minus strand of JABJVR010000237.1, from coordinate 1,864 downwards.
ACCTCTGCTGTTCCACATCGATGTAGCCATCTCCAGAGCCTGAAATAAACAACAGGCTATAATGAACATTTTGTCATCTTCTCATACAGCAGAGATGTGGGCAATGGCCCAGACCACAGGCTGTCACCGCTGCAGCACATGCTGTAAACACACACCTCCAGCACTCTGGTTTGTAAATATCTAACACTGTAGCCTGGCTGGGTTACACGTTGAGGCTATAATACATGTCTCTTTTTCAAGGTAACGGAACTTAAGATGACAAAAAAAAAAAAAAAGCAGTGGCAGACCCTCCATGAGTCTACATCATGCCCTCACTATCCCATCTGTGCATTCTCTCTGACACGCTACATCCAGTTTTGTTCCTTACTAGCATGGAACAATTTGAGAATAACCACAAAAATGTTTAAAACCATTACTAAAACCATCGCATGAATCAGTGGAACAAGGAAATATGTGGCCAGTGAGTAAAGTCTGACATAATAATGTAAGAATTTACCATGTCAATTTCAGTATAATTACCACCTGGGTGTTACTGAGGCCAGTACTGCACTGGCAGGTTACACTAACAGGAGTTTAGGCTGAAACCACAGCAGACAAGGGTCTAATTACCCCTTTTTCCCCTCCTCATTATGTTCTGCAACTTTATTGGTCTTAACTAAAAAGTGTTTTTCAGAGCTCCATCATCCCCTGTGAAATCTACTACTTGTAATGTTTTCCAAGCCTTCTTTTCACCCAGCGCTGAATAAAGTTTAATATTGCTTTCACTAATGACAGTGCACAGAGTGTATTGATGTTACCCAGAGGGTCCAAGAGCCCACCTACATATGTGAAAGGGTAACTTAATCAGAAATCAGATCATCTTCAGCGGCGTAAGCCTTTAGCATAATCAGGTTTTAATGAAGCATACAGCCTGTCTTTCAGGAATAAGATGTACTGAGTGTTCAGAATCAGATATTGGACTTATTATCCCCTACAGAGTGCAGAGAGTTTTCTCTGTGACTGGACTGTAACATAGCAAGGGGCTGAAACAGCTGGCTTGTAATCCCACACAGAGTCTGCTGCTGTGGGCAAGGTTTCTTCTTGCAGAGGCTTTTATTTACACAACCATGATGCACTGGGCTACTGTGCTTTGGGTGTCCCCTTTGGGTGCCTTCCTGCTTCATTTTAAAACTTACATGTAATTAATTATACAACAGCAGCCTTTAGCAAGTCATACATTGTTTAATTAACCTACATACTGTATTTCTGATTATTGGATTTCCCTCAAATTTAAACAAAACAATGTATAGAAGACAGTATTTATACAGTATTTTGACACCCCAGTTTGATAGAATTGAAGATTTCAGTAACGTGAATAAAACAGTACTTAAATCACTACATCAGAGTCACAGAATCACTAAGTCAGAGAAACAATGAGTTTGCCACAACTGCAGTTCAGCAGGTGAGTCATTATCGGCTCAGCAAAGTTTCTTTAGAAGGAGAAGAGGGGCTGAAACATGGAGCATCAAAGGTGGTAAACAGAAAGAGAAAAGCACACTGCTGCCTACTGGTGCTCAGCTCAACAATGGTCACATGTCAGAGTGAATTTGGCAAGGGTAACAAAATGCTCATAAAATGGTGAGGGGAAAAACAAACACTAGTTTCAAACAGAAAGTGTTTATGATTCTTCTAACATCACATACATTTTAGCAACAGCAAACTTACAGCGACTGAGGACCTTTTTGCTTAAATACCATACGAATATTCTTAGTTTGCTGAGAGGGAGTATAATTCAGTTCATGCAGTTACACGCTTTCTATGCCAAAAAGGACACCCAAACAAGTTTAGTTAGCAGGTCATCATCAAAAAAAAATAATAATAAATA
>JABJVR010000236.1:0-17656 GCA_025773905.1 Chitala chitala | reverse complement strand
GAGGGAGTACATGCTCAGCTCTGAGAACAGCAGAGGGAGTACATACTCAGCTCTGAGAACAGCAGAGGGAGTACATGCTCAGCTCTGAGAACAGCAGAGGGAGTACATGCTCAGCTCTGAGAACAGCAGAGGGAGTACATCCTTAGCTGAGAGAAATACAATGTGGTATATCTAATACACACATACTCTTGATCAGTAGAGCGTGAAGGTTCAAACCATGTTTTGAACCTATTAAATGAGTTGTTTATACTCATATCGACATTACATGAGTCATAAGCACACAGTCACACGTTCACTTGCAGTGCCCTCTACAGTACAAATCATCATTATGAAGGATAATGTACTGCTCTTGCTGAAACATCAAGGCTGATAAAACATAAAGGGATTTAGCTTTGAACATGTATGCTTACAATATCCCCTATTGACACAGGGTTGATCTCTGTGATGCTTTATATAACTGCTGTATTTTTGGTAGGTCTTATTCAGCAACACGATATACCATTCACTAATTTAGCCATTGAAAGTAGGTAATATTGTCTTTGTAATGGTATGTGAAAACTAGAAATGTACAAATAAAATTTTTAAGAAAATCTTTACCAGATTGAGCTATTAATTTATGCTGTATGTACAATTCGTTTAATTATTGTTTTTTGCAATGGTTGAAATCATCACCAAGCAGCACAGTCACGAGTATATTACAAAGGTTTTGGGCTTGTACCTCAGTTATGTAAAGCCATATGTCAGGAGATCGTACCTCACACTAATGTGATTTTTACTGTCCACACGACTAATAGAGTGGTCCTCAATAACACTTGATAATGCTTAATCACATGCTTATGTGACTATCGTGCAAACTGCAATAGCAGCATACAGAACAAAGGTAACTAAATGGATGGTTCTGAATCCATTAATAAGGTACTTAGCCTTAATTAATATAGTAATTGTGCAAATGGATAGAGTACGTAGAATTTAATCTGTGGAACAGATCCTACGTAGTGAATCATACTTGTCCTTTTACTTTTCAGACACAGCGGAAATAAAGTCATGTGAGTGGTGTAGCCATGAACATTTCACCTTGCTGTATGTTATAACACTTTTCCTGCCCTCCAAGGTTTTTCGATTTGTCTTATATTCCAAGTTTGTTTGGGCTGGATGAATAGTTTTGAGAACAAACTTTTTCTTTGGAATGACATATCATTAAGCCATAAATATGTAATGAAGAAACCTTTAGTCGGGGTAGCCTGAGGTGTTCTGCTGTATTATGAAGGATGGTGGACATTGAACCCCCTCCCCACGAAATATGCAGACACACACTGTCCCAGTGTGAACATCTGGAGAGGAGGCCTGTTTTTATTTCTTCATAAAAGCAAAACACTGTGCTCCTCTAATGGAGAAAAGCCTCTTTCTGCCTTGTATGATTTACAACGTGTGTGCCCTCGTCCTAACATCCACACGCCACGTTTCAGCCCTTTCCTGTTACATTTCATCATGCAATAACACTGTAAAACTCACACACATTTTCAGTTGTGCAGGCATGGAGTCTGCAATGTCAGGTCAGATTTGCACACGTTGCTGTTGAAGGAAGGGTTACGTTTCATAAGTGAATTAGAGGCTTTGACAAACATCATTGTACTACTTGCACATGGGCCTTCACGCTCACCTGTGAGACCCTCCCCCTTGCGTGACTCGGCCACAGCGTGGAGCTGCCTTAATTCTACAGCCGCATGCTGCAGCACGCCACTCAGATGGCTCCTCTGGGCATTACATGAAATTCTGCTGCATGTGCTACGATGCATGTACAGGGCCATGTGACAATCGCTGCGCCCAGCACGGCCAGAGACAAATAAGCATTACGCCAACTGGTGGAGCATGAAAGGCTGCGCTGGAGTGCACTGACTATGCTGCTGCCTGGTGGGTGAATGGGAATCTGTCATCACAGCAAGGGTAAATTCATTACAGGTTCTCAAAACTGCCTACATATCCTGAAAATGTTCTGTATTTGTGGGCGAGGGCTGCACTGTAATAAACTCAGTCCACTTTGGGCATGGCTGGTGTCTTGCTCTGCTTCCTGCTTTTGTGATAATAAATAAACTGAAAGACGGGTAATTGCTGTCACCCATTTGTATCTAGAACTGAGCCTGGATGATTTGTTTTTTCATATCATGAACTATAGTGAGGAAGTGAATAAAACATGAAAGAAAGACATAAACCAGTCTGTATGTTTCACTATAGTCATATCATATTGTTGCATATACTATTAGTAATAGAGCAGGATTTCTCAATCTTTTGTAATTTAAGGCCCACTTTGGATTGTGTCCAGGTGACTGGGGTCCACCTGTATAAATTAATACCACAATGTGCATTAACAACATCCAAACAACAACATATGAAAACTCTATGGATATGTGGACAACATAAAAAAATATTAAAAAGAAAAAACATCTGAGGAATTTAGTCTGTCCACAATGATTTGAACCAAAGACTATACTATGCATAAAATGTAAATTTGTTCTGATGTAGGAACGTAAGATTTGGAGACACCTTTCACTGAATGTGTTTGCACGTAATTGTAAGCAAGAAGCTCAAATTTTTGAACATTTCTACTAAAATGAAAAATTGCTGTTTAAATTTAAAGGACTTCTCCAGTGGTTTTAAATTACAATTATAATGTATGCTACTTTACTTCTATAAAACAAAACATTGACAGAAACATATCCTGAAATAGAAGTGTAAATAATCCTTAATTACAACAAATCAACGATTATAACTAGCTCTGTGATTTATGGATAGTCATGGAGGTGTTCTGCATTGATATCACATGTGTGACCAAGTTCACAGCCATCACGGTATTGTTGGGGTAAACTAAGATCGATTTCTATGTCGTCGCTTCATATGGCTTCATTAGTTAAAATTTTTATAAAACCAAAATGGTGTGCTGTTCTGTTTTTGGGTGCAGAAATGAATCCGTTTAGAAGACAGAGTTTCCACAAATATCCAAAGTGGTGTGGAACAAAGAGAACAGAAAATGAGTAATAAATACACGTGCACAACATAATAAATACACGTGCACAACATAATAAATACACGTGCACAACATAATAAATACACGTGCACAACATTTTTTCTGAGCATCAGTGAAGTTTATAAAATACAGTGATAATGTGCAATGTTTGAGCACATAACATGGTACTGCCGCCACTGCTGTCACTCACACCAGCTTTTCATGATATGCTTTCAATTGTACTTTGAAGCACTTAAATATTTTTACTGTGACCCAGTAAAATGACTTGCATTGCATCAGAATTTTCCAGAAGTGTGGTGGTTAAGTCATGTTTACTCTATATGATATCTATGACATTGCTGCTGTTCTGTGCTACAGGCAGGTGCATGGTCATGTGTAGTCACAGGAGAATTGGTCATATACCCATTTAAGAAACACTTTGGTTTCCTGCATTTTAATATAATGAAATTTGTTTTGCTTGCAAGTGTTTTCTACTGGCAAATCAAAATCTACTGTCTCTGTAATCCATCCATCCATTATCTTAACCGCGTATTACAGGTTTATTACGCAGGGAAACCTGGAGCCCATCCCAGAGCACATAGGGTACAGGGCAGGGGACACCCAGGGCGGGGTGCCAACCCACCACAGGGCTCGCTCACACACACACACACACACACACACACTATGGGCAATTTGGACACACCAATCAACCTAACCTGCATGTCTTTGAACTGTGGGAGGAACCCACCAAGCACAGGGAGAACATGCAAACTCCACACACACAGAACCAAGGCGGGAATTGAACCCCAGGCCTGGAGGTGCGCAGCAACAGTGCTAACCACCACACCACCGTGCCGCCCTGTCTCTGGAATTTCACTCTTAATTTTACATTCCTAAAAACTGAGTAATAATGTCAAAGAAAATGTTTATGAGTAAAATATTTCAAGAAACCACGTGACTACACTGCTGTTAGCAGTGCACTCAAAAAGGAATGAATGGTGTACTCGAGTTACAAATATAAACAATGATAATGTTATTCAAAATAGTTGAGTACTTATGTACATATTTTTTTCTTATAAACTGAACATAAGTGCATAGCATTTTGTTTGAATAAAATTATTTCACGTTCATATAAAAGGATTGTAGCCACATTGTTTTCCATGGAATTCATGGCAATAGAGGCCACATAAGTAGCTGTGTAGAGCACCACCTGCTATAAGGCTGTCCAAGACAAGAGGTTTTTTTATAGGGAGAGGGTGCTTAAAGGTCTTGCTTAGGGCTCCAAAATGAACAGAAATGGTTATGGACCACCAACTGAGAATTATATATTTTATTATTACATCATTTGCTGGCGGTACTGTGGAGTGGTGGTTAGCACTGTCGCCTCACACCTCCAGGCCTGGTGTTTAATTCCTGCCTTGGAGCTTCGTGTGTGGAATTTGCATGTTCTCCCTGTGCTTGGTAGGTTTTCTCTGGGTTCTCTGGTTTCCTCCCACAGTCCAAAGACATGTGGGTTAGGTTGATTGGTGTCTCCAAATTGCCCGTTGTGTGCGTGTGTGTGTGTGTGTGCCCTGCAGTGGGTTGGTGCCTTGCCCTTGGTGTCCCCTGCCCTGTACCCTATGTGTCCTGGATGGGCTCCAGGCTTCCCCTTAACTGGATGAAGCGGTATAGAAGATGACTGACTGACTGATATTATTTGCTGTATCACATGACCAGGGTCATGGGTTTCACTATGATTGTTCCATTTTCATTTGTTCTCCTTATGTCATCCTGGGTTTCCTTCTGCACTGGAGATACTCAAGGTTTAAATGAAACACCAGCATTAAATTAGCCTTGTGGTGTGTGGCTCTGGAGTCAACATAATGGTCCCCGCTCCTGTGTAATAGACCAGGCACCGAATCCAGCCAATGTCTTCATCACGTGCCGCCTCGTACCCTTCTCTGCTGTCTCGTCTTCTCACTGCCTCGCTCTCTGGCTGTTTGCTCTTTAGCAGCCAGCTCCACCTCCTCCTCCCTTCTTCCCTGTCTTTAAATGCACTTGTGACACAAGGAGCATCTGATTGGCTTGCTCCAGCAGTGTAGGGGGAGGAAGGGCATGTGGGTTGTTCCCTGCAATGCGGTTCCTTCCAGCTCTTGGGTCAGTTTGACCCTGCAGGATGGCTCTGGATTTCAGGCAGGATTAATGCTCATCCGTATTAGCAGCTGCAGCTCTTTGCTAAAGCTCTTGGATAAATGTCAGGCAAAGGGGATTTTGCCACTGATTTCCTTTAGAGCACCACACAGAAGCCTCAGAATGCCTAGTGCCCAGACTAGGAAAGGTGCCAGCAGGTGCTGTGGGTGGGGAAAAGAACGAGGCAGTGACAGAACAGGGCTCTCCTCTGCCCTTGTTCTACTCATAGGAGGCACTATGTCCACCTGTCATGGTCCAAAGGTGTCGCTGAGCTGTTAACAGAACAGGAATAGAATAGCACTGTTGTGGAGAATTATGGGGAGAATGCAGGTTGATTTTCTGGCTCAGACCTTTTTGATTTCTATCAAACCTAACAGATTATTGCCTTGGGCCTCTGTATATCTTGTGAGCATGGTCACTGGTGCTTTCACTGTAACTCACATTCTATATTAAAAAAGACAGATGTAAGTAGGTCATCATAGGTCCCATTTATGTGGGAAATTACCTCTGAAAAACAAAATTGTAGCCACATCTATATTATCCCATTAAAATGTTACATTCCAAAATTTGACCCTACAGCCATACTACTGATATAAGTGGCAATTAGCCCAAGAATAACAAGGTAAACAACTGGTCACAAAAGCAGGAAAGTCAACTAAGATAAAACTGAAATAAGATACCAATTACACAAATGCTCATTAGTTATAGTCACAGAGTTTAAAGAGAAATTCTCTATTCTACCTTGACAACTAATTGCTTGATATACAAAAAATGAGGTATAACTGTTATTGACCACATAGGCATTGAAATCCCCCAGTAGAACAATGAGTCATCAGTCGGGGCACCTTTCAGCACCCCTTCCAGGGACCCCAAGAAGGCCGGGTACTCTGCACTGTTATTTGGCCCATAGGCACAAACAACAAAGAGAGACCTATCCCGTACCCGAAGGCGCAGTGAAACAACCCTCTCGTTCACTGGGGGAAACTCCAACACATGGCGGCAGAGCCGGGGAGCTATGAGCAAGCCTACCCCAGCCTGCCACCTCTCACCATGTGCAACTCTAGAAGAGAGGAGAGTCCAGCCTCTTTCAAGGAGTTGGGTTCCAGAACACAGGCAATGTGTAGAGGCCAGCCTGACTATCTCTAGCCGGTACCACTCAACCTCCCACACAAGCTCCAGCTTCTTCCCCCCCAGCGAGGTAACATTTGGTGTCCCAATAGCCAGATTCATCGTCCAGGGATTGGGTCACCGAGGCCTCCCCTCAGGACTGCCACCCAATCCACAATGCACTGGCCCCATATTATGCTCTTTCCTATGGGTGGTGGGCCTACAGGAAGGTGGGTCCACATCGTTATTTTGGGCTGAGCCTGGCCGGGTCCCGTGAGCATGGGCCTGGCCACCAGGTGCTCGCCTGCGTGCCCCATCCCCGGGCCTGGCTCCAGGGTGGGGCCCCGGTGATGCCATTCCGGGTGACGTAATGGTCCCCAATGTTTTACGATTCATAAGGGGTTTATGAACTGCTCTTGGTCTGACCTGTCACCTAGGACCTGTTTGCCTTGGGTGACCCTACCAGGGGCATTTAGCCCCAACAACATAGCTTCTAGGGTCATTTGGGCACTCAAATCCCTCCACCACTTTAAGGTGGCAGTTAGAGGAGGGGAGAATCAGCACCTCCAAGTCCAAGGCCATGGTTCTTGACCAGAAAATGGTGGTTTGCCATCTGCAGGTTGGAGGAGAGATACTGCCTCAAGTGGAGGGATTTAAATATCTTGGGGTCTTGTTCACGAGTGAAGGAAGGATGGAGCGTGAGATTGACAGACAGATCGGTGCAGCAGCAACAACAATGCGGTCAATGTACAGTTCTGGTGTGGTGGAGAAGGAGTTGAGCCGAAAGGCAAAACCCTCAATTTACCAGTCAATCTACATTCCTACTCACACCTATGATCATGAGGTTTGGGTCGTGACTGAGAAAACGAGGTCTCGGATACAAGCGGCTGAAATGAGTTTCCTTCGCAGGGTGGCCGGGTGCACCCTTAGTGATAGGATGAGGAGCTTGGTCACCGAGGAGGAGCTCGGAGTAGAGCCGCTGCTCCTCCACATCGAGAGGAATCAGTTGAGGTGGCTTGGGCATCTGTCTTCGGTCCCTGTTTAGCTTTTGCACAGTTCACACCTCACGCTCTTTTGAATTTCATTGGGTTTTGTGTTCTACTTAATTATAAACTATTAAATAAAACACCATGGGACCAAAGAAGCATAGTGATAACAAAATAAAAAGAAAAATGACCAGAAATGCGGTAGAGATAAAGAAAGAAATCATTGCTAAACATGACAATGGTGTTTGTGCAATTGATCTGGCTTATCAGTTTGGTCTGGCTACTATTCTAAAAAGTAAAGAGAACATCAAGTTAGTCGATGTAGCACAAGGGGTGAACATTATTACTAAACAAAGATCACATATGCTTGAAGAAGTGGATAAACGATAAAATGTTAGCTGGTGACAGTCTTTCTGAGGCTATTATATGCGCAAGGCGATTTACGCCGTCAACTCTGTACAGGTAAGGAAGCATTAAATTAAGTTTATATTTATTATATTCATCTATGTTTTATCTGTTTAGTATTGTGTTTGTTATTTTTTGTGTTAGATTTAATGATTTTCCTGGGGTCCAGGAAAAGATTTATCCATTTTACATTGATTGTTATGAGAAAAATTGTTTTGGGTCACAAACTTTTCAGATTACGATCCGCCTTCAGGAACCAATTAAGTTCGTGAAACGAGGTTCCACTGTATCTGGAAAACTAAGAAACTAAAGAGGAATAATTTAACAGATAGCTTTATCTGTAAAACAGGACACTAAACAGTTATTTCTTAATGTTGTATTACAACACATATGAAATTACAATAAGAAACCCACAGCCCAGAAAAGGATATGCTGGTGGGTAATGACTGGGTGGATGGATGGATACAATACAGACTACATATAATGCAACTCAAATTAATATGGAAATTATTTAATACACGGTCATAGGTTTGACCCCAAGTAGGTATCGCTGTAAATTGCTTCTAATTTTATGTTTAAAGTACATTTTTTGCATGCCTCGTGGTGCAACTGACACAATTTATATTGTTAACAGGATGCCTGTTACACCACCTGGAGCAGATACCCTTCTCTGCAATGTTCTGGCTGTAACAAGTAAGTCTCTTGGGGTTTTAGCAAAAACACAACTTACAACTTTGTTCCCAAAATTGAACCAAACGCAAAAAAAGAAACAAACGCTTTCATGCACCCCAAACTGGAAGATTACTGCTAGAAATTCAAGACTGAGTGAAGCAGTAATGAAAACTGAGTAACTGACATGGACACGAGGGGGAGGAATCATCTGTGTGCCCTAAGTGGCTCGACACCAAGTCTGTAATCACAGCAGCAAGGAGTTTCTCCAGTCTGTAACAATGCCTTATATATGAATAAACTTCTAACACCACTTTCATTATTTTATATGGCCTATTACTAATTTATGAAGATGGTCAATAAAACCAAACAGAATTCTCTTTATTTTTACAGGCTGCAATGGCTATAATAACCCCTTGAAAGGTTTGCTTGCACATGAATAACAATTATTATTTGTAGTTACATCCTTAAGGTTGGTAGGTTCTATTATACACAAAACATTGGTAAGATTGTCATAAATATACAAACTCCTTACAATGTGGACACACTTATAATATGGTCTAAAAATTTTCAGCACATCAATCAAATCAAATATGTACTCATATCTGACTTGAAAAAACAAATTTCACTGATCCCCAATTTTGTTATCAAAACTCATTTATTGTTTTTGTGGATTACACAAAATATTAAAATACTGAATTAAACTTGCATTTGAGCTGTGAGATATGAACTATTATCCATAAACATTTGCAGAATAACAATAGATTAACTAACCCACCTAAGATTACCACAGTTATCACATTATTAACATTTATGAAATTTTCTGTTATCACTTACAGCCAACTGTCTGTTATCACTTGCAGCCTACAACCTACAATCCCTTCCTTAAATGCTTAGGTCCACTGGATTACTGTAATACATTAAAGTAACACATTCATGCAACTGACAGATTCAAAGGTCAGCACAAGCTTGTGGTAAACCTTGGACTAGTACATCATTCAGCATAAAACAGAATCACTCTTGGGTTTGTGGTTTGAAGAGGCATGGGACTGATGAACAATATAGTTTCATACTCACAGCCTGGTCTTCGTGTCTGTATCTTCTGATTGCCCTGGCAAGAACTCTTCTTTCTTTCTTAGTTCCTTTCTAACAGGGGTAGGGGTTGGTGTTTGTCTTGGGAGAGTCAGAGACTGCTCTTTGTTAAGTAGTTGTATTGTTAATTAGTGTCATCATTAACCCCTGTTTCCTATGGTTTACAGAAACGGCTGTCATTTTTCAGTAATCACATCCACAGAGCCCAGATGCTTCACTGCATTCAGTTCTCAGGGGTTTTATTTTTTCCTGGTGTGAAAAAATATGTGAAATACTGGCTGTTTTGTTTTGAATGGACTGGGTCTTTGTAGTAATAAAAACCCAAGCGTGCCATCTGTTGTCCATGACAGTGTCCTCTGTAACCTTTATCACCCACATGGGCTTTTAAACACCCAGAGAGTTCAGCTGAGTCTAATATGGTACCCAGCTTCTTTGCTGGAATTCATACACATAGAGTGTAGACCAATAAAAAAACAGGATTAAATTTTAATGTTTTCAATCCTTTTCCTACTTGATTTGCACATAATAGGTCTTTATATTTGTCTGGTTATGCAACTCTCAAGACAATTTCCTCAGAAGTCCTTCTGATCTACATGTGAACAGCATGCAAATTGCTCATCTTCACCACCAGTACAATGAAATCTCTCTTTTTTCTCACAATTGTGCCTCAGTATCAAGTTAAATTTCATGCACAAACAATCTAAACTGTTTCAAACACACTGTTTTGGCTGGCTATATCTTTTGTGCATACAATTCCATGACTGTTAATATCTGTCAACAAGTAAAAGCTGTGTAAACTACCATGAATTTACAAACCCTACCACGGTGCAAGAGTTCCACAATTGTAATTTGGTTTGTGACAGCTGCATAAGAACAGTGTCAAGCAGGACGTCTGTCTTACCCATAATGCCACAGCAGAGTACGGAAAACAAAAAACGATTGTAATACTGTGACTAGAACAAGGAGGATGCAGTCTTGAAAGAATGGGTATATAATGGGGATGGAATCAAATACTAAGAAAAATAACTCACAATTTAGTCATTAGAGACAATGAAGCAGTTCACAGCTACAGCATTCTACCACCATATTATTCTTGCAACGGAGAATAAATCCTTCTTTTGTAATGCACGGGATCTGAACAACCTTTATTTTGACTGTGTTGCAAGAAGACGAGCAAAAGAATAAAAATCTCTTACAAAGGAAAATGTAAGTGTTCTAATGTAACCACATAATAAACAAGCTCTAATGCTTGACACTAACATGACTGTGACGCAGATTTTTCAGAGGCCTGTGTTACATCGTTATGAAGTTCCTGAGAGCTTGTGTGTTGCTGCTTTTGTCTTTTGGCTCATTGATATATGCCAAATAAGATTATCTGGTTGCTGTGGATACAACAGTTATTGATGGACCATGCCGCCCAGATGGAGTGTCTCACGTTTGGCCATATCCTTTGGTTCTGCAGTATATCAGTTTAAAGCTTTCAGAGAACATTCATGGATGGAAGCCGCAATCATTAGTGTGTCAGGATTCATAATGATGATAAATTATGTACATTCATGTAGGCTTATCTGTTGCACCCTATTTAATGCTCCATAACTGACAAATCCCTGAGTTAAATACTTATTATAACATATTTATTCCTTTTAAAATGAAGCGTATTTCACTGAGGTTTGTTAATAATGCTTATAGACTGAATATGTAATCTTCGGCACTGAAGCCAGACACTGCTGATTCTAACCTGGACAATCTAACAGCTGTTTTGGCTATGTTGAAACCTCACATGCTCTTTTCTCGTGTGCCATGGAAATCAGTGTCCAGTCAGCTATTACTGCTGCACGGACCTTCAATGCATTGGTCCCCAACCACCGGGCCGCGGACTGGTACCGGGCTGTACAGAAAGATTATGTACATGCGTAATGGCCGGTCTGTGCAAAAACGTCGGACACGAAACAGGTTCATGTTGCAAAAAAGGTTGGAGACCTCTGCTGTAATGTCAAATAGGGTGACTCCTATGGGTCCTTCTGTTTTTAAAGTGATGATGGGACAAGTGACCAGGAATGAGTAGTTCATGCATTGCAATTTGTACTCCATGACAAACATGAGTCACAGAAATGCATGGTGTTGCCAAACTAGAGGAGAGTCTAGGCATGTTTCTTAATATGGACCTTCAAGGACCACTGGTAGCACAGGTCTCCCTGTGCACGTATGGCACAGCTTTGACAGTAATGTTTCAACTCATATCACAAGACTTTTCATAGTGCCAGCCTTCCGTTTAAATTCAAATTAACACATACCTCACAGCCTGCTCTTCCAACAATCACTGCATTTTCATACTGCTGTATTTTTGGTATTTTTTTAATTTAAAAATTGTGTTCAAATTAAACTGTTCAAAGTTATTTCAGTTATCTCTGACACTGTCAAAAATATTAAGTGCACATGGAGAAACCTTTGTAGTTTTAGACATTTTATTATTAATTTGTGTACAGTGTTCACATAGCAGTGCAGGGGGCTGCATCGCAATTCTCTTAAATGCGTGCTCTATTAAACACAATATTCAGGTTTGATTACATTTACTAGCCATACAAGTCATCCTTCTCACAAATGTTAAATACAGTACAATACTTTGATAAATTACATTTGAAATCACTTAAGCACATCACAAATAACTGGTTATGGTTTCTCAAGTATGGACAACGCTGTGTCTGCAGAATTTCCTCATTTGAGGTCGCTTTCATTTAAGTGTTTTATGAATCTGCAATGACATTCTTTGTTCTTCATTACATAAGAATAACAGGCAAATACAGTTTAGCTATTTTGCCCATCCTCCCCAGCATGAATACACTTGGAAACACTCAGTACTGTACTGTACTCTACTGTACTGTACTTTAGCTCAAAGGGAGCATCATCCTCGGTTAGTTAATAAAAAACAACATGACATCTCCTTTGTGGCTTTGCTTCAGGTGGTCCAATTTCCTCGCAGAGCCAAACTTTCAAATAAAGTTCAGGAAAATCTATGACTCTAAATTATACCTAAGTATTCTGAATGTGTGCGTCTGTATACCATTTCTTTTGCCCTGTGCTGTCTGGGATTGGCTCCAAACCCACTGCAACCATAATTTGGACAACATCTAATTTTGCCCATTAAAATGACCATAGTTCTTCACTAATGCACTGTTCATACTCTGAACACCGATTACAGGTAACTCAGAACTGAAGTATTGATTACGAGTGCATGACTTTAAACGCCGTACTCCCAGCTGCTAGCTACACTTCATATTGAAGTTATTGGAATGTTTGAGAGATGGAACAAGACATATTAGTCACACCACAACACTGAGGTAGAAGAATTCTTTTTCGGCACTGAATTATCCTTGGCATTTTTGCACTTTATTTAGATTATACTCCTGCAACAATCTGTCAAAGGTCGGAGGTAAAATATAATTTCATGGCTGTGCCCTCCAGACAGTGGGCAATTTCACATGGTTTTACGATGGCCTGTCAGCCAGTTGGTCCTAACTTCACAGAGGACGGACCTGACTCTTACAGTGCTTTGCAGAAGAAAGGGTTCAAGCAGAAAATAGTGTCAAAGTCAAACAAGGGTGAGTCTTCACAGTGTGCTTATCATGACGCAAACCAGCATCTTCCAAAAACACATATCCAGATTGGCAGGCCTGCTTGCTCATCTTTGAATGTGACCCCACCACCCTGTAATCACAGACTACATATACCAAACAGACCTGTTAACAGACGGGGTGTTGAACAAGCTGAACAACAGGAGATGTATCTCAGTAACAGCAGCATCCTGTGTAGTATAACTAAAGAATCCCTCACATTAACTGAGCACATCAAGACCCTAAGTTGTGTAGAAAAATCACACCACATTGGTACGAGAGATATATTTCACTATGCATTAACAGTAATGGTAATACAGTCCCATATCAGTATACAGTGTCAACAAGTATGATCTTGCATGAAAATGTATTGCAATCTCTTTTTCTGTGATTGATGGTGTTCCTGTCTGTCTTCTGGGGGGGGGGGGGGGTATGCTCAATGTTTTACAGGGTGTCAGCTAATGTGCCCCACAAGAGCATACATACACAGTCCAATTCTGAGTCTCTAACATCCTCTAGTGGTGGGACACATCCTGTTACACTCTGCCTACCTCTCACACCAAATGCCTGGCGTGTGAACAGCGCCATCGCCCAGCCCAGACAGAGCTGCTTCAGTGCTTACTTCTTCTGTTCTCTTCCATTCCTTTTTTATGCAGCTCCACTCTGAACACTCCCAAAGAACACAACGAACAATACGCCGGGCTTCTAAGTGGCTCGGAGGAAGCCGAGATAGGCACAGGACCACAGACCATACAACGGAGAAATTATCGTAGCATATTTTTAAAAGTCAGCATGTGAAACAACCTGTAAGGAGAATCTAAAGTAAATGTATTATTTCACAAAATGAATAATGAACCACGAGATTAGTATACAACAGAAGAAAGACAGGTGGTGAAATCCTAGCATGTAAATTCAGTGTTGGATCCTACAGTTTTTAAATCAAGGCAAGCATGACTAATGTGACTGAGTGTACACGGGAGACTGAGAGCTACAAAAACAGAAAATATTTCGAAACACCGAACCTCACATGACTTTCTTTTCTGCCTGATTTTAAATCTAAACCATAGAACAAACTGACAGTCAATGAAGGGAGAAAAACAGGGCACTGAAAACTGCTGTTCATCTAGGGCTATAATTGAGGAAGTGATAAATTTCAATAAATGTGCTGCCATTTATTCATTGTACAGCCTGCAGTCCAGCCAGCCATTCATGTACCCATAATAAGGTAGTAACGATATTACAGTTTGATTTTTAAAAGCCCCAATTAGCTGAATGATAAACCCACTTTCAAAAACAGGGAAAATATGATCTGTTTCATGCACTAATAGACTGAAATATGAACAAATATTAGTTTAACATATGGCAAAGATAAAAAAATTTATTAGAAGTCCATGGTGATGCACAGCTGATTTATGCTAACGGACTGTCAAACAGTATAAGCTTTACTCAGTACATAATTATATATGTAATAACATCAGTAATGAATTCGTCAGAAAAAACATGGTGCATGTGCATCCACACAAACACACACACACACTCTACAGATGTTCACTGTCACATAGACAAATAAAAATAAAGATTATGTGTATAGATTCTCAAATATCAAACTTTTAAAATCAATATTCTCATTTTCCACAATTTGTGACAATGTAAAAACAAAAAAACCATTAACAACACATTTTTATTTACAGACAAGTTGTTGAAACAGAATTTCAACATAGGCATTAGATTATATGAGCTTTGAGTGTGCAGCGGCTGTGGTTTACAGATATACTGTACTCTGCTAACCACTGGCCATTGCAAAACATTGCTTTGGATATTTCTGGCATTGGGCTGACTGGCTGTACTTGGTATCTAGAAAGTCAACACATGGAATTATAGATAATTGGTTGAAAAGTGTTAATGGTTTTAATGAGGGCACTGAATGAAGTAGAGAAATTCTGAGGTCCACAAAGTTAATATTTTGAAGATTTGGTCAAGGACATAAGATCAGGTGTAGGACGTTTTTATGTTGGGGGAGACACAACAGTAAAAGTATGAAAAATATGCAAATATTGATATTAAAGCCTCAAATACAGAAGGTGGGGACACCCTTCCCTCTTGGTTCCTATCACAAAGGCATGTGTTTTTGCATGTAAAAAACCACAAGTAACTTAAGAACTATACTTTGTGACGACATATTTGTGTGACACTCAGAAGAGATTTGAGAAAATTCAGGTCATGTTCACACACGCAAACGGTTTCAGGTCAACACTGGCAAACACTCAATGAACACAAGTCTAATTTCCAAAGCTGTGGATCCAGGGTTTGCAACAATAATGAAAAAATTAAACATTTGAGCAGTTATCATTCCCTCTGAATACCCTGTATTTGCTCATCCTATTATATACATTGACACCTCCCTATCTGCAAGAAAAAAAAAAACTGCTGTTACATTTCAGCAAAGTGTTTGATGCAAGTACTTACATGTCCCTGGCAATACTATAATATGCCATGTATAGAACATTAATTACAAAAATGAAAATCATTTTCCATTTTGTATATTAAGTTTCTCAAATTTAAAAATGATTACAATAATCATTTCAACATTGTCACTTATTTAAAACGAATCAATGACCTAGTGTTGCTAAGGAAACACATACTGGTACTTCCAGCCAAAGTGCCAGTTTTGGATGACTGCTGGATGTGTGAACAATCTGACATGATTCAACTGCAAACCTTTGCATTGCAGTGCTTAAGACATTTGTAAACAATTTTGTACTTTCCATTTAATTTTCCCTCTACCTTCACAAGCTTGCAATTAATGTGGAGCCAGTTTTCAAGGGTATGAAATCAAAGGATGCTCTGATAGAGATCAAACCCTGAAGTGCTGAGAGGTGACTAGACAAAAGGCCTGTGAGAGTTCTCGGTTAATCAGCCTGATGTAATGATCAGATTACTCACAAGGTCTGTCATGGGCCCCTAATGAGCTGCCTAAGTCCCCTGGTGTATCTGGTTGTCATCGAGACGCGGTGGGGTGCCGTTTCAGCCCGTCTGCTCCTCTCCCAAAAGAACAAAAAGGGCATGCCAAGAGAACACACCTCAGAAGCACTCAGAACACAGACTAGCAAACAACTTCACTTGCTCTTTCCTTTTAAAGTGGTAACATACTGAAATCATTTTGAGATAAACTCACTTTTTTGGATGAATGTTTGGCTTATGGTGGGTTAAAGCACCCCCCCCCTTTGTCCATTACCCAGATAATTCTCTCCCTAGAGAGCTGCCATGCACTGGTTGTGTTATTATAGGCACTTTGCTGTCAAAGTACTGACGATATGACAGTGACAGTAATACATAGAAAATACACGTGAAATCACACGTCTCCATCCTTGCACATGTGTTAAACCCAAAAGGGACGACAGGCAGATATTTTTTTCAGGAGGAATGCTTTTGTTACGTGTTTGCAGAACACGTGTGGGTGGGCAAGCGTGTTCCCATGTACTCACAAATGTGCAGAAAAGCAGCACCTCAGCTTTGACAGTGCCTTACAAAGGATAATAATGTTGTGAGCACGTTGAAGTAATTCGTTTGACTTGATAGCTATTCCCAGCTGACCAGATGTCGAACCTGTCTTGGTTTTATACATAAACGTTACGTTTAAACCATCTTAATGCGCAGCCAGCTGGAATTAATCACTAACATCTTCCAGCAAGACTACCTAATTGACTTAGCATTTGCAGTACAGAAGAGAAAATAAATAATTATTAATGTATACAAAACAGGACACTGTGAGAGAGTTAATGAAATGTAACGTGCTGGCTGAAATGTTAATCATTTAAGGTTCATAGGGTTTCTAAGTTACTTGCTGCCACCTAGTGTTTGGAAAAGAGCACTGCAAGGAACCGTGTTTTGCCTGAACATTGTGGTCCACAATTCTTTCCATATTTTGGAGAGCCCTCTAATGTAAGGGAAAGGAATTGCACGACCGTGGTACTGCAGTTACTGACCCAGTAAGTACCAGTTTTGAAAAATGTCTCTTGTTCTTTAATATTACCTCTTCTATAAACCCTACATCAAATCGTTTCTTTAACAATTGATGTGTTTATTGAACAACTAATAAAAATACACCCTGCTCTGACTGTGAGACATTCACAAACATACACTTTCCCTCTCAGCATATTGAGGGCATTTTAGGATTAACATTTCACCTGGTCAGCTGCTTGAGAAGTGTGAGATGAAACAGGAGAAGAGACTGGAAACCCACGCTTGCAAACTGTGCAGAGGCAGACCTGGGCTCGAAGGTATACAGATGAGGCTGTGACGAGACAGCCAACACTGCCCAAGTAAAGCACCACATGCTTCAAAAGGAGATGCCTGAGTGAGCCATATTCACTTCCAAGTGCATACTGCATAATGTGACTAATCCAGAATTGCCCTTGCATTAATGTGTTTTTGTTTATTGTTAGCACAAATTCTTGCGTAGCCAGGCTCGTTACCAAAAACCATCTGGTGCACTCATGGGCAATACCAGCAAAGTATACAACAGGTATGAGTCACTAACATTGTGTGACAGTCCACAAAAAATTATGGTACTTGAATTTTGAACAGGACTCTTCAAAAAAAAAAAAATTATATAT
>JABJVR010000235.1:0-21610 GCA_025773905.1 Chitala chitala | reverse complement strand
CCCCCCCCCCCCCCCCCCCCCCCCCCCCCCCCCCCCACCGGGACCGCGGTTGCACAAACCTTGCCTTTGAATCTTGGTGGGTCTTCAACTCCCCTGCAGACATGTTTTCTGCAAATGTGGAATTTTTCAGTTTTTTTTTTTTTTTTTAAAGGCTGAACTATTTACCTAAAGACAGCTGGGCTCAGTCATCGTTCTAGTTCTGCCTGACAACAGCCAGAGGGCTAGTCTTCACAGGACAGGGGTGACAATAAAAAAAAAACAAATGCACAGGTACTTTGGCTACCAGCTTGTTTCAGTTCTAAAAGATCAGCATTTGCATTGTAACTTGAATATGAGCTAGCTGTAGAATTAGAAAGGTCTAATTTGTTAGTTTCCTTCTCACCTATAGCACCCCTCCATTTCTTTACAGTTGGTACATTCCTTAGAGGCCTTCACCATGTGGAATGTATACCAGGGACAGCTTGCATTTCATGACAGGGTGGAGTTGTCGGATATGGGGAGACAGGGGAGGGAGGCTTCAGAACGGGGGAGTGAGGGTGCGGAAGCGGGTTTACGGGTTATTTTTAGTAATGTTGTGTATGTTCACAACTGCTTGCAGAGAAATAAGGCCAGCTTATACAAGAACATGCAGGCAGTACACACATGCTCAAACACAGTTTCAATGGTTAGCCTGCAGCAGAACAAAGTCTCCAAGTAAAGAATGTGGAAAAAGCTGAATTTTCCTCTGGGCCTGTGCAGAGTAGACACATAAACACTCTGTGGCTTCTTGCTGCTTATGTGGATGTGCCCTTTCATTTGAAAAAGCGGAGAGGGAAAGACATGTAGCACTCTTGACTGCACACTGTAGAGACATCTGTACACACACTGATGGACAGCAGGACACAGTTTGCAGAGAGGAGTGTGAGACAGACACACACACACACAGATAGTCACAGGAAGGGCCACCCAGAGAGACCTGGCCCTGTTCAGTCCAGGCCCTGCAAGAGCTCCGGATGGGCCTGCAGCCCGCAGGAGTGGGAGATGGTGGAAAAAATCACCAATGATCCGCCAGCCTGTAGGTGTGAGATTGGCATGCGGCCTAACACAAGCCCAACTCCACAAATGCTCCACAAGGCACAGACCCTAATGCCTCTGGTACACATTTCAGACCGTTTCAGTAAAATACCAGAAATAAATACAAATAAACAAACAACGACAAATAGAAATATAATGATATACAAAGGGAGACTGGTACTAAGAGGTTGGGAGTGCAGAATATTTATACTGGCATGCAGATTAGTCCAAGGGGAAAAAAAATTACAACTGAATTATTATTTTTTGCAAGTTTATTTTATGTATTCTATATTTTATGTATTCTACTTACCATTTTACAATAAATACAAATGTTCTTAAACAATAATTTGAGAAATAACTTTAAATACATACTAAATTTAACTCAAAGTGACAAGTGCTCAGATACAGTACAGAGTTGTGGTCCATATTTTTCCAACAATGCGTCCAGCTGAAGTGTTCATTTGAAGGATCTCTTCACTGTATCAGCTTAGCACCGGTGTAGTTTTAGAGCCAATGCTGTCGGTCCATCCGTTCATGAATGTCACGTCTCTAGACGTGTGTCAGTTAGTGTTTCCTTTCAGCAACCCCCCGTATGCCTGGTATGACCACATAGCCAGGAAACCGAATTTCGGTCATTCGTTCCAGCAAAGCTGGACAAAGGAATATGGGTTAATTTATACAGGAGATTGAGCAATATGCACCCTTCACTGTGGACTACAAATCATTCGAAAGCATTAGTGCAACTAAAACCGCTGACCTACAAATGAGAAACGGAACAGCCGTGAGAAACTTGGTACTTTTCTATACCTGCCAGTATTATGTGTGTCACACACAACACTGAGAAGTCAACTTTCAGCTCATGAGGCGGACCTATGGGGGTCACCACAGCAGATCAACCAGCCCCCAGGTAACAGCCCTCACTTGACAGGTGCCTTTCCTGATGCAACCCTTCCCTTTTATCCAGGCATGGCACCAACACTGGTTGGGATTCAAACCCCTGACGTTGGAGGTATAAGGCGGCAGCACTAAACTACAGTGCCAATATACAGCACTAAGTAATAGTGCTACACCTCTAAGTAATAGTGCTACACCTCTAAGTAATAGTGCTACACCTCTAAGTAATAGTGCTATGCCTCTAATAAAGGTAAACTACTGCTTATAGTGTTAGCATGACTGAATACTGTAAAAGTGCAAGATTTACAATTTATTTTCAAAATATTTTTGACAGAATTAAGCACTAGCATGCCAGGCTTCAGTGTATTATTAAGTGGCACAGTTTTTAAAAAGGCTGCCTACCCAGAAACTACATTAGGAAAATGAGAATTCATATTTTAACACATCAACTCGGAACATCATGGCCTACTGAAGTAATAAGAACCCAGGAATAAATATTTCAGAAAAAAAATGAAATGACTGCTAAAAGCAATCCAGTTCCAGTAAATCTGAAACCATCACTGTCTACTTTTTAAAGGTCTGTGCTGAAGATACTAAAAATTTAATTGTGTACATCATGTCCTATATACACACACAAGGTGAAAAGGCAGAACAATATATACTGAGAGAGTGCCTGTCTCAGTGTCACAACAAAGACAGTCTGAAGCACAGCAGTCTGTTAAAACAGGAAGAACCAACCATGGTATCAAAGAGGAACACGTATTACTGCCCATTTCAAATTTAGCACAGAATTACTTCAAGGGTAGTTAGTTATGAAGCAGGCAAACCGGTCCATAAAAATTGTACTAGTCACAATAAAAAACAAAACCACCTCAAGAAAAACACTGTTGGACCAAGTGAAACTCCTTTTATGTTTCTTGTAATAATATTTTCACCCTACTCTTGTACAGACAGGCAATATAAAAAGAACCAATATAAAAATATGTCATTCCTTTTCTTCTCAACTTTTCTTTACATCATGGCATTTGTTTGATAAAAGCCATCAATTGCTCATGTGATAAAAGGTGAGTTTATAAGTTGGTATAGCCTTGATGTTAAGATAGCAGTCATTCATTGATGGGAACTGTCTGTGTGTGTGTGTGTGTGTGTGTGTGTGTGTGTGTGTGTGTGTGTGTTTGAGCTGTAGTGGAATGGCTGTTACTGGTGAACCCAATCAGGAGGCTCTACTGCCATCCATCAGCCAATCACAACAGCTCTCTCTGCTGCCATTGAAAAGCCACACAAGCTAACGTGCTAAACAGCAGCCCGTCCCTTACACACCCACTACTGGCATGGTTAACCATGCTAGCTTACCACAGAAGGGAAACTGAAATTTCAGTTGTAATAAACAGTGTCAGAGGACTGTGTCATTTTCATATAAATGTTTCAGTTTTCTTTTTACCTTTTTTGTCTGAAGCAGTTGTCAGTAGACACTTGATACTTAAGAGATGTTGCACAATCCGTGTTTTATTTGTTGATCCATAAACATCAAATTCACCACAGGTTCAGTTTCTACTACATTTCAGTCAGTAATAAGTATGTAAGAAGTGTTTAAAACAAGCTATTTAAAATACCAATGTAAACAACACTAATTATGCTTATATACAGTATATTTATATGTACATACATGTGTATGTATGGGTGTGTGTGTGTGTGTGTGTGTGTACACAGTATTCAATACTGTATCAGGTACAATGTTGTCCCAGGCAGCCATAAAGGCTTGCACTGGCTGTACAATGGTGTAGGATCTGATGCTCAGGCTTCACTGTTACGCTGTAGCATTTAGCCTCTTCCTCCTTGCACACGCACAGAAGCAGAAGGAAATACAGAGAGATCACACAGATCTCAGTGCAGGAGGGTCACACACGGCAGTGTAAAAAAGCACGGCCGAGAAGACCCTGCATGCATGTAGCAGCATCTGTACACCCGCGCCCCAGGGCTGTCTGCGTAGCACATGCACAAAAACCTCCTTCTCCACCATAAAACACCTCAGCCCTGGCAAAGGATGACACGAATGGGCGTGAGCTACACAACCAAAGGCACCTTCCTCATTAGCCTGTTCCATCCATGACCAGGGGTGTATAACAACCGGATGGTTCATGAGTACAGACAGCTCTGCTGAGCACAGCTGTTACGTGCAATGCTGTATTAGTTATGCCAGCTCTGCAGAAAGACCAAAGGGACCCCTGGGTGCAGGAGCAAACAATTGGGTCTTTTTCTTATTCTGGCAATGCAGGCATACGGGGGCAAGCCCAGAGCAACGCGGCACATGTCTGCTGTTCAGCTTTAGCTCAGTGTGCATTTAATGGAGGTGTTCTGGTCCAACTAGTCATCTGCTTGTGTGTGTGTGTGTGTGTGTGTGTGTGTGTGTGTGTGTGTGTGTGTGTGTGTGTGTCCGTGCATAAAAGATTTGCAAAGAAGACACACCCACAGTCCCAGCTGCTAGGACACCAGGCTCAGACACGTGCACACATAAAAGCATACTTTGCCCTCTGACTTCCAATGGTTAGACCAATGCCCACCCCCAACACAGTAATGTTAAGGATTTCATGGACAGCTGTACACCCTGACCTACTGACCTTTGAACCTTGACCAGGTTTCAGGCTCTGCATTGAAACTGATTGTGTACATGTGTCCCAGGAGCACACACACACACGTAGTCCAGTGCTCTGTGTTAACACATCCAGAGGGTCCCTTTGCTAAACCTGAGCGCAGACTGACTGTGTGCAGACTGGCCTTGACCAAAAGTCTGTGTGCAGACACTGAAGTGAGTGCAGGCGGTCAGACAGACAATCGCGCCCCTCCTCACGTTCAGTTCTTTGTGCCTGGCAGATGGAACACACTCACACAGTTGTTCTCATTACATTGATATGACCTTATTTCGTTTAATTGTCTCTCAAAAGCTGACGGAGACAGAAATGTCTCGGACACTAATATGACTAATATGTCTCTCAAACATAACCCTCTTCAAGAATACTCACTCTGACTAAAACCAAACACACACAAATGGACTAACAAACCCACAGCACTCGCATTCAGCAGCTAGGCCTACAAGTGCTCTTTTACAGACACTAACTGACCAATAGACATGCGGACAGACTGCGTGACAGATAGGCTTGTTAGCAGGTAAAAATACCGAATTGTTATCACTGTGCAAGGGAAGAGAAGAGCAGCTGGCGCCTACTTTCTGTCACTGTGCCTGCAGTCACAGAGATAAATTGGGCTTCCAGGTGTCAGCTCAGACCACAGCTCTGCATGTAAAACAGCCACAGGCTGGCAGGGCTGTCACTCAAAAGTGTGTCGCACAGTTATGTCACTTATTAATAGGGCAGAACCAGCAGCAACCCAACTGCCGCGCACGCAGGCACATGCACACGCACACACACACACACACACACACACACACACACAGCATCTGGAAAATCTTGGAGTAAAATACTAAAGTTACTATATTTGCAGTGTAGTGTAGAAAGGTGGGGGGGGTCATCTGGTCATTGCTTTGATGGCTGGCAAGCGTTAACGAGCTGTCTCAGACTGAGACAGGGGCATCAGGGGTGAGATGGCGAGACAGGGGTGTGCCCAGGGAGCATCTGGACACAAACACAAACCACATGCAGCTTGCTCTGGTGACCTCTCTATGGAAGGTGTTCACACATGCAGAGTAAAAGGAAATCTACAGAGTTCAGACACAAACACGGAAAAGAAAGGGCTGTGTGGTCATTTCCTTGTGTGTGTGTGTGTGTGTGTGTGTGTGTGTGTGTGTGTGTATGTGTGTGTGTGCTGGCATTTTTAGAAACGTTCCACAGTGAGGAGCTGGTGCTCAGCATGAGTCACTCACTCGGCAGACCAAAGGGTGAGTGGTGGTTCACCAAAGTAACAACTGAGTAAAAATAGCCCTCTTTGTCACGTGCCACTACAAGCCCGGTGACGGAGGAAGATGATGAAACGGGAGGCCTAAAAACAGAGGGGGCAGTGACTCATGGACACACTCATGCCATCGTGTGTGTGCAGATCAGCATTTCCACGAGTTAATGCTGTGGCCTCGTCCGCTTCCTGTTCTTACCCCCCAGCACAATTCCACCTCCGTTGCCATAGCAACGACTTGTTGCTGGGATGGCAGGACGGCTCACTTTCCCCACGGTCAACCCAGAAACCTGCCGTCAGAAGATGATGAGCGCAGACAGAATTAGGTGGCTAACCCATGCACTTGGTAGATGTGCACATGTACACGACAGTATCCAGGCAGTTTGGCTAGTAAAGCAATAGAAGAGACAGGAAAGGCATTTATGGGCTCAAGGGACACATAAAGAACATGCACACTTGACGTGTCCTGAAACACACGACGCTCTACAATTACCTTAATTTCCTGGCTCCCACACGCCAGTTGCAGAAACACAAACACACGTGCGTGGATGTCCCAGTTCTGCTGAAGGTGAGCATTGTGGGAAATGTGGATCTCTGCCGAGCAGCACAGCTCTGTTTGTGGCTGTCAGTTTTTCCAAGCCTTCAAAGTGCCCCTCACATAAGCTTTGAATTGTTCTTCTTTGCTGCATAACTAGAGATGGTGCCTCTGAATAACCAGATGCGTTACGTGCCAACACTGTTCTCACTCCTCAAATTTTTGTTGCTTTTTGCATTAAGAGTAATTTTTTAACCTCCCTCAACAGGAAAATGATTTATGTGGTCCACAACTCTCCACCATTGTAACCATGAGTTGAAAACACTGTAGCGTCACTACCACACTTGTTCAATCGTGCACACAAGCACACACATTTGCTCTTGCACAAACAGATAGGAGATGGGTGCTGAAAATCACTTCAGTATGTTCACTTGACAAGAATAATGTTGCCTTCTTTGTGCATTGTTGGAGGAAGGGAGGAAGAAACACACATTCAAGCACACGCACACCCATGCATGTACACATACACTCGCATGCATGTGCATTCACACATTTACACCCTTACAAAGCAAACCCTGCACTATGTGGAGTCACTCACTGGCTTCTATCAGTTCATATATGTTTGAGTATATGGGGGGTGTGTGTGTGTGTGTGTGTGTGTGTGTGTGTGTGTGTGTGTGTGTGTGGTACGGCAATAAACGTTCTTGGCCTCTGTCCAGATTCATTAGAAAGAAGAGGTGAAAAGGCAGCCTGCCTAACAGACATGGGTAACTGGAACCAGCAGGATGGGACCACCCATCACCATCAGAGTCCCGCATCCCACCGCAAACTGCATGGCGGTTCCCACATGCAGGCGTCCTGGGTGGTTATGTGGGTGTGGTGCCTGGCACAGGAGCATTGCAGGGGGGAGGGGGCTTCACTGGGGGGGCTCAACAGACCACAACCAAGAGGGAAGGCAAACTGGGAGAAGTGTGACTGCACATCCAATGACGAAAATTAGGAAAACCACACACAGAACACATGAAGGAGCATAAACAGTGTCAGACAAAAAAAACAATCACACATTCAAGGTCAGTTCTTCACAGGTTACAGTACAGGTACTGCACTTTTACAAACATGACCACACATCAAAGTTATACAAACCCTCAACTACAAAAATCACACCCAAGATCACGCTATTGAGGAGCAACATTTCCCTACAGAACTGAGCAAGTTAAAACTATAAAACACAAGTACACACACACACAGCCACAGACACAGCTAAACACATTTTACAAACTATTTCAACACGTCAATCGCAACTTAACAGATATGCTACATGTAAGAAATATTGTGTTTGTGTTCTTTTTAGAGAGGGGGGTGTGAGACAGAGAATAATAGACTCATCTCTGCTTGCCAGCTGGGATCATTTTCTCTGTGTTGGACCTAACCCAGCATTGTCCCTCTAGATTGTCAGGGAGCAAGGCTTTATACAGGGAGGCTGCATCATACTGGCCCACAGCCATGGCACATCTTCAGGCTGTGGAATTCAGGAAAACCCCAGGCTGGTTGCTAATAGGAAGGCCAGCAGACACCCACAGACTGCAAATAATTTCATTTTAGTGTTTTGTTTTGGTTCCTAGATCGGCACAGCTGTCCTGTGGCCCTGGGTGACGCTTCCCTTATGCTCATTATTATTAATTTTTAAGATTTTATGATTCCACCTGTTGTTACATATCCCACAAACCCATACTTGCTGAAACATTAAACTTTCCCTCAGGGTAATTCTGTGGGTGATCACCACATTCAGCTCACACACATGCAGTATCCCAGCTCTGTCAGTACTTTTCAAGCTAGCCAAAACGCTTCCTGCCTGTTGCCTTGACAATGCAATCCGCTCCTGTTCTTGCTGCACTGTTGCTACAGACCAGTTGCCACAACAATGCACCTCCGTGCATGGAATTTCACAAATGTAATTTGAGTATGTGTGTGTGTGTGTGTGTGACACTGTATTTCCAGGCTTATCTCTGCAGTTTTACTGTAGATCTGAAGTTTCTCAGTGGATTCAAGGACAGTCAGATACAAAGCAGGTTCCCTGAGCTCCTCTACGCTGTGGGATGAAAGCTAGCCATGGAAGGAACTGAGGGACATGGCTACTGTTTGAGTGAAGTGAGGCCTTACTGAGCTGTTTTATCATTTAAGTTTTCTTTATATGTGCAGTGGGGCCAGATCTGTAGCATATTCCTCTCCCTGTGTTTCTCCTCATGCCAAACCAGCTGCCTTAACTCTGTGTGTAAACACAGGCTCTTTCTCCATTACAGCTCTAACGGCACCCTTTTTGTGGATTTCCACCATGCCAATTAAGTTTTTTTTTTTTTCCCTTCTCCAACCTTCCCTGTGCCACATGGCCCTGTTCCCAAACTCAGCCCCAAGTCTCTTTCACACTTGTCAGCGATTGTCACTGAGCATCTGTATGTGTGTGTGCAAACGCAGTGTATGTGAATGCTACTTACACAACAATTGTGTTGAGGCATTTGTGTGAGATTTTCCATACATTGTGTGTGTTGGTGTGTGCGATTCTCCATGCACTCTGTCTCAGTTTCCAGCTGCTCTTTGCATGTCTGCGTTTCAGCTCCTTGTTTACGCTCTGGGTGCTTTTCACCACACCAGGTACAGAAAGGTTGCTGCTACAAAACAGTACCAGCGTCAGCGGGGCTTAATTTGTTCATTTTCCACTAGAGTGAAAAGAAGGTACCAAAGCCAAACGAGTATTATTAATTACTTTTCCTTTTAACTTCTTCTGTCATTCTTTCAGAGTTTTATACAGTAGTGGTTGTATTTTGTGTTTGCGAGGCACGTTATTTACATAACTAATTCGGCATTAAACATGTTTACAAGTCCCACCCCTCGATACCAATGTACCAAACAAGGGCCTCGGTTTGTTTAGAACATTGGTACTGGTACTGCACTGGGAGGCTGTAGAAAAAGGTAAGCACTAACCTTTTATTAACAAAAATTTGGTACCCAGTGCAATGGAAAAGTGTCCTTTGTATAACACAAGATGAGGAGTCAGTTAATGTGGGCACCAGTATCCCATGCTACTGGCTGACGGGGCTTCCGTGTAGAAGGAAGTGGTTGGAGGACAGACTGTTGGGGGGTTGAAAAGAGGGGGTGAAGAGGGAACTCTGTCCTCAGAGGGACTCAGAAGGAACTCGTGCTTTGTACTTGGGTCAGCCAAGCAGACTTTGTTTTGGTACTATACAGAAGTCAGTTACACCACAATCGTGTTGTCTAAAATTTTAAATGAACACTAAGCATGACAATTTAACAATTACTGCTAATTCATTTAGGTTCAATGTGCACCACAATGTAAATAAAGTATCGTATTATTATTAACAATGAATGTTTTTTGTGACTGTGCAAGAGAATGCATAATGTTTGTGTGGGTGCGTGGTGTGTGTTTTCATGGTCTGTGCATGTGAAAGCTAAAGAGTGGGTGTACAGCTTGCATGTACTGTGTGCAAAAAATTGTGTGTAGTGTATGCCAGTGTGTGAAAATGAGAGCTGTGTGTGTGTGTGTGTGTGTGTGTGTGTGAGACATGGCCCCACATCTGGCAGCTGCCTTCAGTTTAACGCAGGTGCAGGAAGCCCTAAGGAGGTCCCTGTGTCAGTGCAAGGCTCTTTATGCACCACATGCCTGTGTGTGGTCCTGTGGCTCTGTACCAGGGTCACACACCTGTTGCTAAGCTGAGCTGACTGAACACACAGGGGTTATCGGTATGAGGACTGGGAAGAAACGCAGGAATGTCTTTGCGAACACATGTGATAACCAGAACACCTACTAATGCAGCTCCTAGTCAGAGCAGACATTTCTAATGCAACTTTTACAACACCTTCTCATGTCCTTTTGCAACAACTATTTATGTCATAAAACAAATGTTCTGTTTAATAAAAATAAACACACTGAAAAGGTCAAAAGAAAGATGCAGTAACCATAAAATGGGTATAAAAACTCTAATAATTCCAACAAGGCAAATGCAGCTGCATAAAATCACATTAACAGTAATGTCTGTCATTGCTTTTAGCACCTGTCATTATTTATAATTGTACTGTGTGTACTGGGAGCTGATGGGGACCAAAGTGAAACTCTTCATATCTGAGGGTTCTCGGCAAAAATAAATCTGATTCTCATGAGCAATGATGCAATATGGAAAATAAAGTATGGAGATGTGGAAAGGTTGAGGGTTAGTAGGGGGGCGCTGGCAGCCATGTATGATGCAGGTGAATTAATTCAGGTGTCATCTGGGTGCAAGGACTTCACCAGGTGCTCCACAGGTAAAGGTGTATCTTTGGGTGACACACAGGTACTATAACTTCTTCAGGTGTTATGCAGCTATAGTTATCTGTTCAGGTGTTACGTGGGTAAAGGTGTTTGCTCAGGTGTGATATGACACATTTCATCAGCAAGAGGAACCTCCCGCCCCATTCTTAACACATGTGAGTGTACTCTAGCAGGCTGTGCTCTTGCCAACACACACACACTTGTTTTACACACCCAAACCTGCAGGCTTTAGGAGAACTCAACATCACAGGTGAAGAAAGATGGACAAGTACTGACTCTTTTGGGACCACTTTGATTTTAAACACTGCGCTTACTCATGTATACTGTATATTTCCTTATTTTTAGTGTAATAATTCAAATTTAAACAGCTGGAAAAATTACCAGTTACTACAAATAGGTGTTGTAAACATTTCTTCAAATATACACAAAGACAAAGGAAACTTTAAAATTCAAAAACCAAAGTGCGTGCTACTTGATTGTAGACTGGAATCACGACTTTCAGCAATCCCATAGATTTATGAAATGTATTAATTTATGAAAATTCTGCATAAAAAAAATATTTCCATTATTTTCAGGAATAAGTAGTAATGCACTTTGAGCCCATCTGAAAACCCCAAGCAAAATCTCCCAAATACCAGTAAAAAACACTGTAACATACCTGAATCTAGGTAATGATCAACATGTTCATATAATGCAAATTAATTAACAATATAACTATAACATATATATATATATATATAAATAACAATATAACACAGAATGCAAATAATTTTAGCATAACAACGCAGGAATAATCTATCACAGAACCGTGTCCAGTAACAGTCCTGGAACACTTGGTGCCCAAGGCAAGATTTCATTTGCCTGCCCCCTGCCTCTTGTGTTTGTGTGCTTTTCAGCCAGTGGCACTCCTAATGATGGACGGCGCCCCTAACATTTGCTTAAACAGCCTGTGCCCAGGGCCGGCTCTGCTTGTGTCTCTCAAACAGAACCTGTAGGCTGGGAGTCAGCTAAACCTACGGACTGCTCGCACTGCAGTAACAGGAGAACGGGCATCCAGAACAAGTTCTACACAACAGCTGGTAATAACAGCGTTTCCCTGCCAGTCACTCAGCGACTCAATGTGAATGCAAAAAACAGAGCAGGGAGAATAGGGATTGGCTGCCTTTTCTGTCTGTCTGAACCTCAAGCTTGCCTGCCTGATCAAGGACATGCTCAGGCTGCCAGGATCTGGGAGAGACGACACAAAGACACGACCAGCATGAGTGTCACAAAGAGACAGGGCCAACACAGAGCCAAGGACACATTGGCAACATGAGTCCAAGTGCCGTGAGCAATGCTAACTGAAGGACGCATACAGCAAGGAGTACCTTGAAGGAGACACTACAGCACATGTAGACCATTCTCCAGCACACAGGACAGACAGCCAGTCTTCACACAGGGTGTCCTGGAGCCACATAATCACCAGCGCTTGTTTTTAATCACTACAACAGGAACATGCAGTGTTCATATCAAAAACTTCATAAAATATCATTATAAACATCCCTCCTAAGCAGCCTGCGGCCCAGTGGGTGTCAGGCTGGGGTGTGGAAGTCACCTGGGTCAAATCCCAGCCCAGTCACCGGGTATGTCCCTGTACAAGATGCTCCATAGGGGGATGGATTAAATGCAGACATCAAATTCCTCATATGCAACCCACATACTTGGCTATAGAACCTGATGCCTTCCCCTATAGGACCCTTGTTGTTCCTAGTCCATCCACTAGAATCATTGTTGTAAGCTAAATAATTTAATGCTTTGTTATATCTTTTCCATTTTCTGTATGAAATCACCATCGGCATGAAAGCTGTTTGAGCGCACGGTTACACGGCAGCTGCCGCACCACTCGGCCACAAAATAAGACCTTAATAATGTAACATAAACATTAACTGATCTAGTGTTTGCAGTATAAAATGGCAATATGAGCACACTGCAATAACATTACTGTACTAATGCTGACAGAACGGTGGATCTGTGTGATGTTATCAACGTACACCTCCAGGGTCATAGGCTTGACTATACCTGGTATTGTGTGTGTGTGTGTGTGTGTGTGTGTGTGTGTGTGTGTGTAATCTTCCCTTTGCCTGTGTAGGCACCTATCATATGCAAAGGGACAGGGATAAGGTGGGTTTTCAGAAATGTGACAGCAATTCATCCAGTTTGCAGAAACACACAGCTAATCACTAGCATAATGCTACGCTGCTTCTCTCCACCACAAAAGCCAGCAGCTGCCCTTGCTGCAATGCACATATAATGGACATAGTCAACTTCATATTTTTGAGTTTCAACAATTTCTACATGTACTGATACGGTGGCTGGTGCAACTGTCCTCACTTCAGCAATGATCAGTGCGTACTTCAATGTTCTGGTGGCTCAATGGGAAGAACATCAGGCTGGGATGCAGATGTTTTCTGGTTCAAATCCCAGCCACCAAGTGTGTCCTTGAGCAACACACCCAGTGCTAGCTCATCGCAAAATAAATGTGAAATGTTGTAAGTAGCCATGAGGACTGTCACCCACCTGTAAACAGGAGAAGCTACTACAGAAATGGAGCTCATCAAAGTCTCAAAACATTTCCCCTTACTCTTCATGTTAAAAATTCTGTAGTAAATACAGATGCTCCTACCCTTGAACAGCACAGTTTTTGCCACCAACGTGTTGTGATTTTATGTTATCACAGTACAGTTCACTGATAACTGATGATTTGTTTGTGATAGAGATCAGCTGTGTATATTGGTCCCACTCTCCTGGCCCATAAAGACACACAGCTGTGACATACAGCAGCAACTGGCCTGCAGGCTGTATCACAGGGACATACTGCAGCACTCAGACAACACAACTGTTCACAGTTTGACCTTCCTGTCCCCCACTGTTTCCCACAAGTCCCTATAATGGCCTATGCACCACCACCAAACAATCACTCTTTCCCTTAAGTTGTTCTATATATTTAAGATTACCAGCTGTGTTTAAGATTTTATTCTGATTGTCTGCAGGTTCAGCAAAGAATGCACAATCAGGAAATCCTTTTAATATTACTTTAGAAAAATATTAACATAGGTTCTTGTTAGTGCTTTGTAAGAACAGGTTGTTCCAGATGCATAAACTCTATGTTAAATGGACAGAGTCTGTGCTAACACACAACCCCTAGGTCAATGTACATAAGGCATTCCCAGCCTGGCAGGGGAAGGGACTACGTGACACCCTGCGCATAGCAAACACACGCTGGCTCCCTGACTCTCTCCACCTCATTTGGGGCCCCCTCTTCCTCCCCCCTTTATCTGCACCATTAGACAACGGCCCCTCCTGCCCAGGCACACACAATCTCCCCCTCGAGCTCTCATGCACACTCGGACCATTTAAACAGACACCACACTAGTATAAAATATTGAGAACTTCTAAACATTTCTAAATTTAATTTTTCTGTTTCTGAGCATGAATCCAAAAGAAGAAAAAAAGAATAAAGGTACGAGAGGGGCACTGAGGTGGGCAGAACAAACAGCAAAATCATTAACAGGGAGAGAGAACAATCCAAGGCTGACTCCTTCCAAGGCCACTCCCCTTAGCAACAGCTACAGTAGAGCTACTGCATCATTGGCCAACTGAAAACACACATCACAATCCCAGCAGACCCAGCAGCCAATAAGGAGCTCTTGCTGTGGAGATCTTTGCTGCTGGATTCCATTTTTACCATGGCAACAGAACACTGCACCAAGCCTAAAGGCAGCAGTAGAGGACCCTGTGTCTCTCTGCATGATAGAGTACGTGTAAACTGACTTACAAACACGGTTCCCAATACAAACACAGTTAAACACACCAGAGTTTAACTCCGGTCCTCATGCAATGTGCCACACAAACACACAAGACTTACTTTCTTGGTACATAAATACAACAACCCTGTGTAAACATATGTCTGGTTTGTAATCTGGCAGTCTCCATAAAGCTAACACAAGCATTAACAGGCTGACATGGGTGAGACGGTGACATTAAAACAATGCTTTGCTGAGAGAGAACTGTGTGAGCAGACACTGAGCCAGTAACGGGCAGTTCTGAGCCAGCATGCCACACACCGCCGAGAAGGACTTCGCTCACTACCTCCAGCATGGAGTGTACAGTCAGCCTGACCTCTATGTCAGTGAAGGGTCACACTGAAAATAAACCACATTTTCTTTCCTAGTGATTATATCCCCCTCTATGGGATTATAATCTACCTTTTTTACTTAAATTCTTTTGTAAAATGCATACATTTATGGTAGCACAGTTGAAAAGCAGTTACAAACTACTTTACTGATTCAGCATAGTAAACTACTATGGGATGTAATGCACTCAATGGTGCTTGTCATGTTGTGTCTGTTACAATGATAGACTATAGTGACCATCATATCATGTCTGTAATAACGCCATTCTTCATGGTGCCCATTACATTCTATATGTGTAATAATGTTGCTCTTTGTGAATGTCTACCTTCAAAAGACCTAGTCTACAATCTGGTGAAAAGTGTTGTTATAAAAAAGACCCCTTATAAGAAGAAGTTTTTAATGAACAAACAAAAATTGAGCTGGTTTTTGGGTGCAAAAAAAATCACAACTAATCTGTCACAAAACAATGCTTTAATACAATTGGAAATGCAAGTTGAGCCTTTCTGTGTGAGATAAATTATTGTACAAAACTCACTAAATACGTTGCACAGTCATCATTTAGACCCTGTACATTACTCAGGCCACAGTATCAGTTAAGCCACTAATACGGAATAGAATGCTAGTATGTTGTTAGCCAAGACAGCTGCTCATTGAAATCATAGGATTCTTACTATGGTAGTCTTCAAAAGGTATTTAAGATGACTTGCCCCAATAAAATTATGATGTTATATTGAACAGGCATAACAGAAGTCAGTTGTGTAGCGGTGTCAATCAACCTGCTGAATGAATGGGTCTGAAGTATTTGCAGAAAATAAGTGTGGGTGTAAAAGTCATACTTTACTTGGAGCTGTTCTGTGGGAGTAAAATTGTCTTTTATCTTGTTGCCTGGGTAACTTACTATTGTGTCAACAGCAGGAGAATAGGCAGGACTTGATTAATTATTAAATGTTCCCTTTAACCTTACCCAGCCTGTAATGTAATTACAAAACTCCAAGGTGTGATGTGCTTTCATACCCAGTTCTACAACATACTAATTTTAATTGACATAAATCGTTTTTCATTGAACTGACATGTGAAGGTAACGCTGACTGGATTAATGTGGAGTGGCTGCTTGCGAAACTGATGTACTATGAAACAAGCCAAAATAAACCAGGAAAGTTGATCTTGAAGTCTGTGTTATGCAGGCAAACAGTGCATAATTTATCAAAATACAATAGTTGGTGTGTCTACTCTTTTTATACAATAAATGTATAAACAGTTAAAGTTTCTCAAACTTGTTTCCAGGGGCCCATGGCACCCAACAGCTCAGCTGCAAGAAAGAGGAATTTAATTTGAATCTTAAGTGTGGTGCAAGATAAAATGAGGCATTCCAAACAGCGCTCACTTCACAGAAACGAGCACGGGAGAACGCTAAAGCTCACTGCAGCCTTCTTCAATTCCCTGTTGTCTCCCTCACACACCTCACATAATCCCTTATCGCACCACTACTGGCACCACAAGGAAACAACGTTCGTTTAAAGCGAACAAAGATGCCGCGATTTTATCAGTGTAATGACGTTTAAGTGTGAAGGATGCAATTACCTGTGAAAGACTGATTTGTCTGAATATTCCAATCATGACAGAATAAAACACAAGATTTATTAAACGTTTTTCTTTATTGAAAAGATTTCCCAGATTGCTAAATGTTCAGACGATTTTAGGCTACAATCAGTGCTTAATATTTGTATTTTTTTACCTGAATGTTAAATTTCTTACAATTTATCTTTTTTTTGTGTAAGCACACTCAAAAGTGTTTGTTCTAGAAGAAACCACATTAAGTATTTCATCTTTAATCAATCGTCTTAATAAGAAAAGAAACTAATTATTTCTACCTAATAATATTGTTCAAAGGGGCTTTGAATCTGTGAACATCAAGGCTAATGTGAAGCATTTATATTTTCAATTGGAGAGATTATCCAAGCAGTGCAGTTGGTGGGCATGCTAGGTTTCCCAGGCAACAAGCTGTTTAGACCTCACCAGCAGCCATACAGTGACCCCAGGCAGAAAAAAAAGATACAAAGATACAAAGATACATGGGCTGTGGCCTGCTGTTAATTATACGTCCACGGCCAGCCCTGAGCTGAGCGAGACCGGCTCACACAATCACCAGCTTCTGAGAGCCAAGAAGACCAAGGACAAACGGTGACATTTCTGTCTTCTCTGAGGAAAATGCCCCTTACGATGACACAAGCTGGTGCTGCAGGCCCCACACCGCTCAGTCAGGTGGGAGGACAGACGAAGTGTGACACACACACACACACACAAACCTGTCTGCACCTGGCCAAGCAGGAAACCACTGTACCATGAAAAAGTGTTTTCCAAGACCTGCTGTATATTTATGTAAGGGATCGTGAGGAACACACAGCTGGTGTGTCTGCTGCCTGTATGGCTGAATGAGGCTTGGAAAATAAACACGCTCCCTTACCTCCACGCCACACAACAGTGAGGCACCGAGCAGGCACTTTCCTGGTAAAACTGGCCCCTCTGGCACATTCCCCTCCCCTCCCCCAAGGGCCCCCTCTACACAACAAAGTGGGCTGGGCTGCTTTGAGGCGGAGAGGAGGCACAAAGGGAACGGTGGGCTGAGCTCACAGGGTGCCTGGGGGATAATGTGGAAGGGAGTGGTAACCCAAAAGCCAGGAGGCAACTGGGAGGGTGAAGGGGTGGGTCTTACACAGGTCAGTCAGTCTGGGAGAATGGCTGTCAGAAAGCAGCTCCGATCCCTCGGTTTTCAGAAAACTGAATCTGCCCTCTATAGGCCTGAAAGAGGCTAACCCACAAAACACACACGAACATACACAGTACATACATTCACACGCATGCATACAGGATTCTGTACACAATCGCATCAACGCTAGCTTTCAGCAGACGGAGCATTGCCATCGGTTTAGGAGCTCATAAACAGCTGTTTTTAGCAATCCAAAACCATGATGCAGTAGGCCTACTGATACAAGAAAACGGTGTCTGATCATATGCAACATGAAGCTAAAGTGCTAAGCAGTATGCTTATAGCAGACAAGCTCAAAGATATGTCCATTTATTCCAAACCATGGCTGTTAGTTTAGCATTTAAGTGAAACCACATGGTTCTATCTTCAGGCCAGGCCAGTTAGTTTCCCATCATCCCTCTATACTTCTCTCCATCATCCCTAGCTCCATGTCTTCTTTCATCCTTCACTCCCATCTCCCATCCCTTCATCTCTCGCTCCCTTTTACAGCTTTGTATGTCCTTCCTGCACCTAATACATATGTAGGCCGAGACAGCGCTGGCTGCCTGTGACAGATATGTCTTTCCACACCACTGATGCCATCAAAGACAAGATGAAGCAGGAACACTGCCCTGGAGGCAGAACCCACAGTAGTGCAAAAACCATTCTTATGGATTTTTTATGAGAAAGGAGGACCCTGGCATTACTTTACCAGGCTGTTCAGCCAGTTTTAGCAGCTGTAAATCTCTACCCTGGATTCCTATGCCTTTTACTTCTAAGCCGTACATTTCTACGTGCATGTCTAATTAACACAATTAAGGATTCACCCAACGTGATAATGTGCAAAAACTGGCTACAGCTCTTTCATCTGACCCGTTCAGCTTAGAGGTTTCAGTGTCCCTGTAAATATGGTAAACGGTAGAATAATAGTGCTACCGTACTGACTGCATTTCACTGTGGGGCGCTTGAGCGTTGCGCTCACGAGTAGATGTGAGTGCTCTTTATCAGTATCAGCTGAATAAATGTCTTATTTGCATCTCTTAGGGTATCTTTGTACAAAACTCTCCACTAAATATCCACCAATAATATATGTTAAATGAAAAAAAAATTTTGTACAATTTTGCCATCCTTTGTATGACCTTCACCAAAGCAAAATACTGGACTGGCATCATGTTGGCACACTGCAGTTCCCACACTGCTGGCACACTGTGTTAGCCACACTCTGCCAGCCTGTTCCCAAGCCTCCTGTCACTCTGAGCGGGGCTGTGCTGTGTGACAGAGCTTAAGGCACTTCCTCCTTACTCAGTGATTCATACGTTTGTTCCTGCCCATGACCTAATCTCTCCTTCCCTCTGTATCACTTCTCCATCTCATCCATTGATCTCAATCTCACTACACTGCCGTCATTCTTTCTGATTGCAATAAAAGCATGAACCAGGTCATGTGATCATGTAACCCGTGTCTTATCTCTTTTATTCATCTGTAAGCAGCATGATGACGAAGTCTTGCCTATACGGTAGCAACCTCCTGTTTAGCAGTTCTAAATAAAATGACTGAGGTTACTGTGTCTCGTATAACACAAGCTTCCCTCCCTGATGAGACTTCTACCCACAGTCAACGGTGAGCTCCACCATAAACATAATATACTATAAACTAGACATTACACGGTTATTCCATTAGCGCAAATGAACTTGTCACCTCTAGCTATATGACGTCTATGAGCTTCACCAACTGGACACAGGACAGAAAGGCTCGTGTGGGCTTCCATGAAGAGAACAAGCAGTGCCTTGGGGTGTCTCATTTTGTGGGAGAGAAAGCACCACATCCTCTGACGCCGCGCCCATGCCATTAGCCTGTGTGGGGTGTGTGATGTCACAGCATCCCCCTCCTTCTCCGTTGCCCAAACTCCCTCTCGCCTCCTTCAGAGACTCCGTGTTCTAGTGGAGAGGTGTACCGCCCTTTACCCTCTCCCTCACTTCCTGTCTTTGTACCCACGGTATCCTGCCACGCCGGTTCACCCCGGCTGACTCAGTCCCACATGCTGGCACAGCATGATCCCACAACCTGCCTGGTAGCGGCACAGCCCTCTCACACAACAAACAGTCACCCTTCCTAAGAGCGGTCAGACACACCGTTAAAAGAAACACACACAGAGACACACAGCACAACAGACTAACAAACACACAACATTAAAACAGTGTTCCAGGACAACAAATGTACCGCAGTAGAAATGGTAAAACAAGTCTTCTATCAGTATCTTTTAATAAATGTACAAAAACATTTATTTCTTGCACAATAAAGCCATTTTGACACACAAGTGCAGACCCTTTACAGAATGAACACGGTCCTCTGAAACTATGTTTTCTATAACATCCAGTAAGTTTAATTTGTACTCTTATGTCCAAATACCCGTTAAACATTAAAAATTAAATCCAGGAAAGGTTAGAGATCAGGGTTATGAGTTTCAAACAGATTAGACAAAGGAACAGAGAAGCGAAACTATAAGGTGGGACAGAACATGAGCGAGCGACAGCAGCATGATGAGGAAAAAGATGGATGCTTTGGTTGCTCTGCCAACATGGCATGTCACAGCAGGTTAAGCAATTATGTTGTTTGCTGTCTAATGCTGAACTGCAGTCACCTGTGTTTGATGTTCACCTGCCTGGTTACACTCAGTCACTTAGAACACAAGAGTAGGACTCGGCATACATACAGTGGTTCTCAAATTTGGTCTTTATGGCCCCAGTGGATGCAGGTTTTTGTTTCATTGAATTTCTGTTTTTAATTTAACCTTAATCTCAATTAAACATTATTAAGTTTCTTCTGTGATAACACTGTCAATATACAAATTCTCAACAAAATTTATTTATTCTTAATAAGAATTTAAAAAGCAAAACAAAGACTTACTAATGCTGCTTCTTTACAATTTCATGTTTTTGATTTTTTAAGTGTGGTGATTTTTTTAAGCCTTCTTTGTCACTGGCACCTGTTTGTGTTGTTTGTTAATTATTATAATTTGAAATCAATTAACGATTACCGGTTTCAATTAAATACCATGCCTAATTATCCAGATATTTAGACATTTTCTGCTGTGATTCTGCAGTTAGACAGTTAGAGGAACACTGTAATTTACAGTTTTTGTTACAGATTTTAAAGTTTTTGTTACAGATTTTCACTCCTAACTTTCTTCTTTGTAACTCTTTTTTCTCTTAATACATTGACAACTAATCGCAGGAAGATGCAAATGATCAGGGAAAGTGCAGAGAATGCAAAAAAAAATGTTAATGATATTTAGTTAAGATAGTGGTCAAATTATCATGAATGAATCGGTTGCACGAAAAACCTGCTCCCACTGGGGCCACCAGAAGTGAGTCTGAGGACTCCTAGCATACATTATCTATCATCTGAAGACCTATTTCCTTGGCCAAATTGTTCATGCAGCACTAGTATGCTGTAGACACAGCAGCCCATGGAGACCTGCTTTCGTGTGTGACATTGTTAACTGCTAGCACCACCTATCTGTCAGGTAGGACATGAGAAGGCTCGTAACACTGAGAACAGGACGTACTCATCCAGGACGGGGGCAGGGGCTCTCACACTATGACATACTGTCACCGACCATCTGTCTGAAATACCTCCCCTTGCATTCCACTGAAAGGGACAGAGGGAGATATCTCTCCACATGGGCCAGCATGCTCAATACCATTTCCTCATCGTTGTGTCCATTACTTTCTCGTGCGTACTGTACAGGTGGAGTCATGAGGCTCACCACCCAGCAATGTGAAGATTCAGTTATTTCACCCTCTCCTGCATCCTCAACTACCACCTTCTTTTCACTTCTATAATCTAACTTCATGATCTACAATCTTGTCCATATTCCACCTTTATGTTCCACCCTCCCCTCCACACTCCACCTTTATGTTCCACCCTCCCCTCCACACTCCACCTTTATGTTCCACCCTCCCCTCCACACTCCACCTTTATGT
>JABJVR010000234.1:6192-21615 GCA_025773905.1 Chitala chitala | reverse complement strand
CACATCAGACAAAGCACTGGTTAGTAATCATCTTGGGGCAGATTGTAACTTTGACAGTCACTGAAGGTGTGTGTGTGTGTGTGTTTCGCTAGACAAACAATTCCTTTCCCCCAACGATAATTCACTGCGGTTTATACATTGACTTCCTTGTCTTTCCTGGATAATTTAAGCATTAAACACACGCCAATTCGTCAACATCAGACACGTTTCTGAGACTGTTTAACGTGTAACACGTTTTTGGCACCTCCAAGCGTGTCTTGTATG
Source organism: Chitala chitala (assembly GCA_025773905.1). NCBI lineage: Eukaryota > Metazoa > Chordata > Actinopteri > Osteoglossiformes > Notopteridae > Chitala > Chitala chitala. The sequence continues at coordinate 21,351 of JABJVR010000234.1, read as the reverse complement.
GCAGATCCTGTATTTGTAATGATAAGCAATTCATGAGTCTGATGCCAAGATTATGGGGTGGAGATGCTATTTAAATTAACAGACTAGGTTAAATATTTACAAAAACGAAAGCTGTCTGACTTACTTTGTCTTTATAATAATGGAATGTGTTGTATCTATAAAAATATATAATAAAAATTAGACTTTTTTAAAGCTACCAGCAGAGGGCAGTAATACTTAACACATCTCCTGCCCAACAACTATGGGGAAATGCTGAATGGGAAGCCTGTATTTTGTTTCTTCTGAACATAACAAACTACATTTTAAGACTAAGTTGCGCACTGTTTGAGAAAATACTTTTTATGGTTGCTTTTATTGTTGGTCTACTGTTTACTATATATATTTCCATGCTCTGTGGTGTACTTTAAAACAAACTTGGGTAAACTTTAAACTTGTTGGCACTAGGAGGCAGTAACGGGAGTCATTCCAAAGAATATTTTCATCTGGTTCTGATTTTACATTCCAGTACTTGTTTACATTGTGCGTGATTGGTCAGAGTACAGCAGAAGCAGAGTGGACCGTCTCCAATCAGGGGACCTTTTATTGCTAAGGTGTGCGAAGATGACCACCAGGGTCACATGAAAAATAAGAGGTTCCTTCTGAAAGCACTGAAACTGGCCTGGGAAGACTCGCGATGAATATTAATATTTCTGTTGAATTCAGTTTTATCCTTTAGATTTGTCTGAAGTGTAAATCAGTTCCAGGGTAATGGTAAATATAATTAGACCATGCTCTCAACCTTTCATAATTTGCCGCCATGGCTTTTGAGATTTTAAACCTAGTCTAACTGCAGTGATCTTTGTCAAGTGTTAAGCATAGTCCATTCTGTGATGTGGGTTTGTAATGCATTCTACACTATACTTATAATGTTTGCATTGAGGTGTTATAGTAATAATTTCACAAATCCTAAGTGACCATTGTGTGCTTCAGTATAACAAGAAAGAGGTTATACAGAGTAGCCTGGCCTATTAGTCCATTCTAGTGGGAAACCTCCACCAACAAATGTTTAAATGAACCACAGTCCATTTTTTAAACGCCTAGTTGTAGTTCTGTTCCATTTCTTTTGATGTCAAATCTACATTAGTCAAATATCATGTCTTTGGAGATCTTTCCATCAACACAGAAAGCCAGTTTCTGCTTTCACCTAGTGTGTCAATGGGAAAATTGCCAGTATTTATCGTAAATAGAAAAAGCTTTGGGGATCAGTTTGAGCGTATCGAAATTATCTTTTGAAAAGATTCATTGTCTATTGTTCAAGATCAAAGCAGCAAGATGTCTTCTTAAATTTTTAACAGGATCAGGTCCTTTACCATGGTAAAACCCAATTCCCTAATTGGCTGGGTCATGTTAGAGAAAGGCATTATGGTTGGTGGTAACTTGATCTTCACTGGGGACCAATGTGAATAATATGGTGCAGTGAAAGGACCCACTGAAAACTGCTCAGCTTGACACCAGCAGGCAGGTGTTGATATTTCATTTCATTAGACAATATTTCAGGACACTTTTATGGAATTTTCTTTCATCATCTAGTGGGAACCGAGACAATATACGGATGAAACCCATTCTTATCTTGTGTTTGTTTTTAGTCATCTAATCGCTGTAAATTAAAAGCGTCAATTTTCTCCCCCCATTCTCATTTTTAATTTGCATTTCAGTTTCTGGCTTGTTATTCACGTTGGGCATCCTTCAGGGAGATTTGACTTCCTGGAGACAGATGACCTTTCGGAATCAGAGGACTTCCCCACCAGAACAATGAGGGCCTGGGGATAACTTGGTCCGGATGAGTGTGGCCCATAACCCTGACTGACAGGGCTGGTCCCTGGTTTGACCTACCCACACGATGAGACGTGCCAGTCGTGTTGGTGGGTCAGGCAGTCTCATTTTCTATCTCCCCTGGTTTTGGTTGTCAAGTAAAGGAGTTTTGGACCTCAGAGAGGCCTCATGGCCACTGTATCATCTGGGAGAAGACATCTTGGCTAGCTGTGGGAACATTCTAGAATCCTTTAAGTCTGCTGTCTCTGCAACCGCTGTGACACCATCTTTGGCTGGAGCTTTTATACTAATATACAGAATCAGATTCTTTCACATGTTCCCAAAGGGAATAAGCCCCCCCTTTGGCCAGTAAACATTCTTGTCTTCTGTGAGACCTATGATTATGAGCCCTTTGAGAAACAACGGTCTCCCCAACATTGTAATTTTAACATTTCGCGTTTTTTTTTTCTACCATTTTAAATTCTACGCCACTTTAGGGCGATGTTCTTGAAGTTTTGCGTTTCCAAATAAATACAAATAACCACTGGTAAAGGGAAGGAAAAGAAGTTAGCCTGGGTAGCGATTTCACTTTAACCACAGGCAAATTAATAAAGGTCATGCACTGGACCAGCAGTCAACTTGAACAGGATCTACAAAAAAAGCCCGGAGGCAATATGTGGCTGTGCATGCATTGTAGCATCTGTGGAAAGCTGTCCATAACATGATCAACATTGTCAGCTTGGTTACTTTGTGCACGAATTTCATCAAAATCCACAATGTTTACATTATACCTCTTCCTGTGGGGAAGGTATCCATGAATCTGAAACTGTCTCTTTACTCAGCATCCTGTCGTGTTTGTATCAATGGTTAAACATTAATCTGACATTTTCCCATCTTTACTGTCCTGCTAACCTTTTGTGCTGCACCTTTGTGCAAGTTTATTTTTGGCCTGCTCAAAATAAGCAGACTTGTTTCGAAAGAGGTACAAATTTTATGGGCATCTTTATGCTTTCTTTCTTCCCATTTCCCTTAACATACAACTCCATAAACAAGAAGAAAATTGAACCTTTATGTAGATGTCAGCACAAGAAGACACACCACCATATTGTATTAGACTAGAATCTAATATACCAAATGTGGACCTCATATCTTACATCAACAAAGTTGAATAACAAAAAGCAATTTCTAAGGTTTACCTATAATAACTGCTTATTTCCTACTTACAGATTGTAATGGCGTATAAATTTTTGTTTTGTGAGCTAATAATGGCTGGATAATTGACAAAAGATGGTTCCATGTGTTATGATAATGAACTTTAATGAATTTACCATGATGGCATAGCCCTAGTGGTTGTTCTCAGGCTGATAATTGGCTTTTACATTGATTTTCACCTCTCGTTTTTGCAATGAGTATCTGTTCCAAAAACCGCCATCCCATTCCTGCTCCTAAACATCTCCTATCAGCAAAATCTGGAAACAAATCCAAGAGCAGCTCGCTGAGCCGTGATGCTGCTATCGCTGCGTCTCAGGTGTGTTTTTTGTGTTTGCTTGACCTTTGAAAATAATTATAATTAAATTCCGGCATGGCACAGGCACACACACATTCTGAGTAAAGTAAAACGTGCCTTGGATCATTTTTTGGGAGGAGGGGATGTTGATATCATCGTCTCACACTACTTCAGATGTTGACATTCATGAAGATTTAACAGATACTATAGATATTTTAAAAAAGACATTATGGTTTTAACTAAGTAACGTATATGTTATTGTATGCTGAAGACTTCTGAGGTTACAGAACAACATGCATTTCAGAGCTGTGTATCTGAACAGGTTTGGTCTTTAAAAATGTGGGTTTGTCATCATCAACACAGTAAGTCAGTGTCATTATTTTCCTTTAGCATTGTAAAGTAAAGAAGGAAAATGTGGTTAATAAAACGTAACCTGTTTCAGTGCCTTTCAAAAAAACTGATGTCATTAAGAATGTAGTTACAGTAAGTCCCCAAAGTGCCAATGTTGTATAGACATTACATAAGATTTAAAAAAAAGTGGAACAGTTGACCAAAGTACACAGCTGCAGTTGTGGATGTCTGCGACTGGCTATTTTCCCGTTCAGACAACCGTCATTATTTAGTGCCCAAGTCTTCCTGTTTGTTGGAACAACTTATAGAAGGGATGTCATTTTCACAGTCGCAAAAAGCTTTTCAGTTAAGGGTTTGGGAACATACTGTGAGCTGGGCCTTGAAGGTTAAAAAGCATGCTTGGAGGGGCTGCGGAATCCATCAGGCCGTAAAAATAATTAAGCGCCAGTTTTCTGCCCGCTGTGAAACTGACATCATGTGAAAAGACAGACAGAAATGGTGTCATCTTGACTGTGTTTTTACTTTGATTTCCAAACTCCTTTGTTCTGCTCTTCTGTTCTGTTTCTCACACTCTGCTCTTCCACTTGTCGATAGTCTGGCGTTTTTGTTTTTTTTTTTCTTCTATTCAGTATTTTCAGGAAGAGCTGCTTACAAAGCAACAAGCCTTGTTTGTGTCTGAAATGCTTAGTCTGGGCGTAGAACTCTATAGCTATGATGGCAAGGCTGAGGACTGTCTTTGCTTCTATCTGCTTGCCTTCATTAAACTGTACCAAGACATGAAGCACATTTTTCCCACTTGAGTCATGTGATTTTCTTGCCACCAAACTGACAAAGAATCATTGAGCATTTTGGTTCTGTAGCATGATGGGTATTGTTAGGGTAAAAAGAGCATTGAGGGAAGCAGTTCATTCAAAACAAGTTAAGTTTTCTACATTGAAGGAGAAACACAATCACTACATGGATTATAGGAAATGTTTGTAAAGCGTTAGTCTGATTTTGTTGTTTCACCCCATTGGCTCAATACAAAGATGTTCAATTACTTATAAAACTATTCTTTTTTCCGATCTTGTTTGTATTTTAGAGCATATGGTGTTTTATATTAATTTATGGCACATTTTGAAATATGCAGAGGTATTCAGGATATATCCTGACTCAAGATTTCAATCAGAAAGTATTATGCTAAATATATCAGATGTAATACATGGAAGTATTCAAAATAAATTTTTTAAAATGATTATTTTTTATTCTATTGGAGGAATATCCAGTAGTTTATACAATGTAGTGAGAACAAAGACTGCTCCCTTTATAACTGAAGATATCTGATTTAAATAAAACTAAGTTTAAATCTCAACCACGCAGCCAGAGAGGAAAATCACTTGAAAACTGGTCATCCTTTCTGAAATGTTTATACATTATAAGAATAACAGGCTTTAAACATGGTTTACGAAATGGCTTTGCATTTTGTAAAGTTCACACTAGAAAACCTTTTGAACATGTATTTAATAGGCCAGTGAGTGTGGCTGGCACATTTTCTGAGTGCGCTCAAATTCACACCACTGTGTTTGTGCACTAAAATAGCCTTTGGTGATGGCGGTGGAGCTTATTAATGCATTGATGGAAAAGTGCAATCCAGCAAGGCCAGGTTTCAATCACACATTTTAAAAAAGCCTTCCATGCTTTGATATATGCAATTATGTTCAAACTTTGCACCTGATTTATTTATGCAACTTTTGCAATTTATGAATGCTGGAGGTACTGAGATACACCTCTGTATTCTATGGCTGTGTTTGAGCATGTTTGCTGCAGTTCCCCAAGCAGAAGAGCAACAATAAGCTTGCAGAAGAAGACAACTTCCCTGACCTCTGGTGCTGCCAGAGAAATACATGAATACATGTGGTTCATTCCCAGGCCACCTAGTCCTAGGGAGGAGAGCAGTGAAGGGTCCTGGTTTAGATCACTCTCAGCACTATAATTCCTCGTACGATCTTTGCCGTTTGTCCACTTACCTCCTTCCTGCGAGCCTGGTGTTCGGTTCTTCTCAGCCATCGTTTAGTTACATTTAGCAGATGGTTTTTTTTTTTTTTTTTTTTTTTTTACAAGGCAACTTACGTGTCACGTACATGCTACAATGAGCTAGCGCTGGGTGTTCTACTCAAGGACACACCTGGTGGCTGGGCTGGGATTCAAACCAGGAGACTTCGGCATCCCAGTCTGATGTTCTACCCGTTGGGCCACCAGACCACAACTACTAGTTCAGCTTTTGCTGAACCTCAAATTTCCTCTTTAACCGTCTGCTTGAGCCTTGATGTCCACATTACGTTACCTGGGGCTCCTTCGTACGTTCCTCAGAGCTTTGGCTGCAGCCTGTTTGGATCCCGCATCTGCCGCTCTGTCTCTCCACTACGCCTGTCGCATGAGAGGTGCTCCAAGGTGCCATTGACAGAGATCAATGTTGACTGAAGTTACAATATCAGACCACCACCAAGTGAAGGAGGGTGTTCCCTTATGACACTATTTAATCTGCTTGTAAAATCTGTTAACATTAAACATGGGACTGTAGAGGCTGTGCTGAAAATGTCTCAACATTGCCATCAAATACATTAACAGATGTACTTTATGAGGTAAACATAGAACAACTGATTATGCACTAATTAAAGTTGCTTTAGTCAAAGTAAACAGTTACTCTTTTTTTCTTTTTGTTGTGGTGGTGAGGGGCTGAGGTATAACAGCAAGCCTTTATCAGATTTTGCTAAAACCTTTCCAAACTGCCAGAAACCGTCTTTAGAAAACTACATGCTGGATACATTCAGTTCTATTTGTCTGCCTGCTTTTTGTTATATATTTGACCTGCAAAATGAGTCGAGCCAAGATAACTGCACAGCTCTGCAGTTGCCTAGCAATAAATTGGACGGTGACCTTTTATGCAGTGAAGACAAAATCAAAACAATTAAACTGAAATTCCTTGTGATATGTTTGATGGCACCAAGCACCACAGATAGATAAAAGCTCTGTTTTTTTCCACCTTGAAATGTATCTACCTAAATAAGTTTGAAAGCAACACAATTCAATAAATATGTACTAATAACAGCACAGGGTAAATTAGTAACAGGTGGTGTTAGAACTACTGTAATTAAGGGTTCAATTGAATGCCTGCAAGTAAAAAAAAAACCTGCAGATGTGACTTTTTAAAAAACTAGAGTAAAAATCTTTATGGTTTAAATATAAACACTGAAGACTTGGACCTGCAAAGTAGTTTTTCATTGAGGCTATATGCATTCTGTATTATTACATTTTCATTTCAGTGCGGTTTTCCCATCAGGTCACTTGCAGAATGTCCATATTGTATATCTGAGGAAAGCCTGAAGGACTAATTTATTAGAAGAAAGAATTGACAGAACAAACCAATTTTCACATCTTATTTAACCTACAAAAACAAAATTACATATGCAGTTCATAAACTGCTCACACACATATTATAGAACAACACCACCTGTTCTCTGTAATTGAACAAAAAATATTCAGCCTATGAGTGGACACAGCAGACAATTCCGTAACAGTGGAATTAGCATTAGAACAGCTTTAAATGTTGCATAACCCTCATCTTTTCGGTACCTTTGTGAAGTCACAGAACGAAAAGTAATTTATTCATGTGCCTAGATTATTTCTGAGAGTCCCTGTCATCGCTGCCTCGAATGGTGAGTCAACAATTCAGGTTTTCCTGCGTCTTGAGATTGCGCCCAAAACAATGATTTGGGGGACGTTGTGTTTTTTGCATGTTTGCATATTTCGCATCTGAGTGATACTGTTGGGAAACTTCTGACAGTTGATGTCTGTTTGATCTAAGAAGCCATTCCTACGGAATAGATGCTGAAAATCAACATTGTCCTATAGGACACTTCAGGACACTCTTCTCTTTGCTTCTGCAGCTGTCTGCTTGGATAGATAATAAAGCAATTATAGGGCTCTTTCAGTCCCATCTGAGTTTTAAAAAATGCACACTGGTAAATAAGGCCTGTATGTGACATATGCTCCCAGCTGGCACTGTGGTGAAGACCTCTTCCTCGTGGTGTATTCGGCTGCCCTGTATGACATTTCTTTGTAGTCTTCCCCAAGGCTTTAAACTGTGGCACTAACACCACTGAGGAATATTACTAATTCAACAGCGGATGAATTTTTTTACTGTGTATTGATTTTTCTATCTCTGAAGATTCCTCTGAGGAGGCAGCTGGCGTAAGATGGCGGATCGTGCTCCTTCACGGATGGCGGCCATCACCTTCACGCAGACGACGCCGGTGAGAGCATCTGAGCCATAAGACAGAGAGCAGCGCTCAGTTCGTTTGCACATCTGCCGTACATTTCACACACGCCTATTCTTTAAAGTCTCGATCCAATCATCTTCAGCAAGGTTCATGATTTACCACCCCTCCCAATAAGTACCACAGGTCGTTCTACCTGTGCTGATGCATTTTTCTTGACATTTTCATACAGCCAGAGTGTTCTGAGACTTTAGATAAAGCATGATGTGTGTGCCACCACACTCTGAATTAGTAGTCAACATCTATGTCCTGATGAGGCAACAGCACAAACTTACACTGTGGTTAACCAGGGCAAAGGCCTCGTGCTCTTGATGGTGTGCAGGGGCAGATGTGTTGGAAAAAAAAAAATTCAGTCGCTGTTTCCTGTTTTATCTTCAATTCAGCCAGGTCTTCCTTTCCGTCGCCTGCAGGACAGCTCTGTGTCTCGAAGAGCAGTACTAATGATATGTTCTCCCACACACCAGGTCGCCCTCTTCATTTATACGCAGTTAAGCCTGACCGTTGTACCACCAGAGAGGTCACACCGGATACGTGTAGGAAGTCCTGTCAGAACTCCAGTAGCACACAATTTTTCTATGTCACCTCGCCGTGTCGAGCAAATAAATTACTGTTGGACTGGTGAGGTGATGTGAGGGAAGGCTGCAGGAGAAAGTATGAAAAGAAAAGTATCACGTACACATGCGAGGGAGATAGTGAGGGTGGGAGCAGGAGAAGCAGCGCATGTATACATGTTCATAAGATAGTGGAGGGGGATCTTACAGAAGGAGCACACATACATGTGAGTGACATCGTGGGGGGCTGGGGAGGGGACCAGCTTCCTTAACCTACCCCTCACATCAGATGTTAAATGCTTTTCTTTTTATTAGGTCGGTACATGTTTTCCCCCTTCTACAGATATTCAAGAATACGCATGTGCTCATTTGTTGAAAAATGTTTGTTTTCCATTTGGTTCCCACTTTCAATATGACAACAGCAATCTTTGTGCTTTGGAACTGAAACTTCCCTAACAAGTTTCTTTTGTAGATTAAAGAGATTTTGGGTCTGCTGGGAGGAGGCATTGTGCTCTGGGATATAAAGTATGTAGTCTAAATACTATGGAATATGCAGTATAACTAGGTATTCATATGTAAAATGGTATCGTACAGAATATGCATATTTATGCAAATTGCATTATACAGAAACATGCAGAGTACCAATTCATTCGCTGTAGAGTTCATTTACAACATTTTTTATATTTTTTTTTTGCTGTGTTTGTGTTTTACAGGCGATTCCAAAATTAAGGTAACTAAGGTTTTTTTCTTTTGGAGGATCATTAGGCTAATGCAGCAGTTTAAAACATTGCTAAGACAAAACAGCTGTTAACCATGCAGAATAAAAAACCTGAGTGGAGTAACTGTGCAAATGAAAACACCGCCTGCAAGAGGTAACATGTACAGACCTGCTGACTACGAATTCTGACAGGAAAAGGTTGCTATGTCAAAGGTCGAAGGTAAAGCAGACTAAAGGAAAACAATGTAATATTTACTTTTTCTGAATGTTCACAAATCCGCTAGTGGAGAGTTGGGGATTTATGACAGCATAACATGTTTTCAAAGTTTATTTTTAGGAATCTCAACGTTTGACAAAACCAGAAAAGAACAGGTTAGACTGAAAATTTTCCGTGAGACGTTTCGTTTCTGCTCGCAAACAGGATGGAGTTTGAAGAATTAGGCTTTTCGAGGGAGGGGGTAGGGTGGTGTAATATTCGTGGACAGTGAGCAGATTCTGTGGAGCTGTTCTGGAAACAGTTCAGCAGCCGGAGAGCAGGGAGGGAAGACCGTGTCACGACAGAAGGAAGTAAAAAAAGTCTGATTCTGCAAAGTCTTAACAAACCTCCGCCCCGCAGTGGGTTCCTGTCTGCAGCTGACAGGCAAGGCGCGCTTTGCAATGCGGATGCTTTTCACTGAAACTTGCGCGGGGGGCGGGGAAAGGCTGAAAATGAGCTAATAATGAAAAACAAGCTTCTTCCTTTCTATTCCTGATCAAAATTTTAGAACTGGGCTTGATACCATATGTTTTAGAGCCCTTTTTAGGCCAAAACATTGTCTTTGTCAGCAGATCATATTAATATATTTATTAGTGTGAAAAGTGATTTGGATGCATGATGCACACTGGAATAAGACTTTGTCCGACTTTTTCATTACATAAGCTGTACAGGGAAAGTCATTCTGAATCAGCTTTTTAACATTTCATAAATGCATTCCTATAATGTATTTTGGGGTACCTAAAAATCTTTAGTGAAAATTCATCTTTGCGCCTGCTTTGCTGTAGACGCACGTACCGGTTTATGGTGTTACATTTTTCATTTCAATGTAATTTTTTATTTCATCATGAGCTGCAATTTAACTACTGTGTGTAAAAATATTGGATTCTCACCGTAATTCGTTTTTTAACCCCATTAACCTTAGAAACATTAACAATACCTAGCAACTTAAAGCGCATTTTATCAGAGGTGGGGTTTCGTGGGAAAAGAGCAAAGAGTTTATTCAGTCATTCGGTGCCTGCAGTGATTTTAAACATTAGTGTTTTAATTGTCTTTCACGTGTTTGCAAACTGCAGGACGTGTCCCCATTGTATTCTATATGCACATTTATTAAACATTACACGCCCCTTTTCAAGACAAGTTGGCAAAATTAATAACTAGAGGAAACGTAAAATTGAAGAAATTGAAAATTGTTCTCTGACCACTTGAGCCAAACGGGACTGACTCTTGGTATATTATACTAAAATAATACAGACTAATTTACTGCAGTAAACTTTTTAAAATCCCTGAAATGACAAAGGCGGACAAGTCTAACATTAAATCTTAACAGGATTCTTTAAGACACAGGGAACAACGTGCAACGTCCATTTATTATTTTCATCAGACAGAAGCAGCGAATGTCCCCTCAGAATAGTATGAAGATGTTATAGAAGGATCTCCTTTGAAGCCAACCACGACACAGAAGAAATTTATAAAGGGTCTAGCTGTGAAAAATCTCCCAGCGTCTGTCAGTCTTGACAAGCGGCAGCTGCCTGCTTCTTTCGCTGTAGGAACGAAGGGAATTTGGCATGTCTGAAACGGCGCTGGCCCTAACTGTGGAGGCCTTTCCCAACCTGCTCATTTGCACCATTTAGCTTTTTGTTTGCCTTAGCCAGGCAATCGTTACTCATTTTCCCCGCTGAGATTGAAGCCGGCTTAATAGGGCAAAAAATGGATTGTCATTCTCTGCTGTTACAGCACGTCAATATTCTGTCCGGCTTGATATGTCGCTTTTTCCAAAACTGCATTTAGCATGGTTATTGACATCAGGAAAAGCTGTCCAGAAAAAAATAGGTAATTCTCTCCTGAAGTAGAATGCGCTGCAATTATATATATGTGACAGGATCGCGCGCGCACACACACACACACACACACACACACACACACACACACACACATAGCTATCCAGTCACTAATGACAAAAGCACACAACCAAAGGAAAGCGAAAGCGAGTAGAATACATCGTAGCAACAAGACCGGACGTCCATCATCTGAAACACCAAGAGAAATGTATTATTATTATTATTATTATTATTATTATTATTATTATTATTATTATTATTATTATCACTAAGAGACAGGTACGTGATCTAAACTAACAAAATATTACTAAAACAGATGACATCTGCGCCCATCGTGTATAGATTAATAGCGTCAAAAGAAATTTTGCTAATTTCTGAGTCACAATTATTTAAACTTGCATGTATATCCTTTCATAAGTTCATTAACAAAGCAGTTTAAGGTCATATAACGTACAAGTTTGTACTTGACCCTGTACTAACAATAAGTTTTTTCAGTAAACACTTTCATCAACCAGAGTGTTGTTACATCTTCCCAAACATCAGGGTAATTGTCATTGAACTCTCTGTGGGGAAGCTGCACTCTTTGCACGGTTCGTCATAAAGGTGCTTTGAAGTTCACAAAGCTTATGAAGAAAATCAACGCGTCCCGAAATTTTAGCCAGAGGGAACACAGAACTGCTGAGAACCATCATGTTCTCATGCCAAAAAAAAAAATCGCTTGTCACTTTCTTTCTCCTTGAATAGACCTTTATTACAGAAGAACTGACAGTGTAGTACATTAAAATACGTTTCCACAGTCTTCCGACTTATTGCGCTGTGTAACTGCTGCACGTCTTCGGTCCTCCGAGCATCTCCCTGACAGCACACGCTGCCGCCGCAGAAAGCGCGTGGTTCCCACGCCAGCGCCGCGCGGCGTCGTGTTGCATGCAGAGACGGTGAAACGTAGATCAAAGTAAAAATCAATGCTGCACTTTATGTTTAATTTTATCCTTAAGATGTGATAGCTGAAGCTTTTGCAATGGCTTTACCGCAAATGTCAGATGAGTCATCGTGTAATCTCTCACGTACCAAAGCATCCTGATGGAAATAGTACATATTTTTATCAATACATCACCCTTACACAGCCGTCCAGTATAGCACACGTGTTACTCGAAGTATGTAGCGTCACGCGTATGGTAATAACAGAGTACAGAGAAACCGAACACTTTAGTGTTTATTGAAAATATGGTAAATTGTCCACACTTTAGGTTTATTGGGATATAACATAAAATTGATAAAAAAGATTATAATTATAAAATGATATGAATAATACACAATGTATTGGTTATTTTTTCCAATTTGAAAGCAATAAATAAAAAGACTCAGGACGATTCTCTGGTTATGCAAGGGAAGTATTTTTTGAGTCTGAGGTATGGGCCCAGCTGTTACCCTCACCAGTCAACCTGGGGCACCTGCCAGCTTTTGGGGGAGACTGATAGGTCAGAAAAAATACTAATCCTCAATTAGGCTGCTGCCAGCTGATTTGACATCTGTATCTGAATGGCTCCGTTAGGCCATAGTACCCCCTGGCCCTAATCTATAGCACTGGTTTCACTGGTCTTTGCGAGCTTCACGCAGAGCTGGCAGATTCCTTGTCAAAGGCATGTGAGATGAGAGAGGAGCAGAGGTCAATACCCCCTGGTCCAGTCCAGCTGGGCGCCATGACTGTTCTTGTCAGCAGATCTACGGTAATTAACTATTTTAGTAAAACTGGTAAGCAACAATTAAAACACATCATAAACAGTCGCCCAGCAGAAAATCGGATGAACCTTTATAATAATAATAATAATAATAATAATAATAATAATAATAATAATAATAATAATAATAAACCTTTACAGAAAAGGAATAAATGACTGTGTCTATAGGGCTACATTTTTACGTCGAAAAGTACGTGTGGTCACTGCGTGTTTGCTAAGACACGTTCACCTGTGGTAGCTTCTCCGACTCCGAGCCACTTTGCTTGTCTTCAGTTGTTCTTCTTCCAGCGAAGGGATGTCACATAGTCACATAGGAAAATGTAAATGCCACCCGGGTCTCTCCCCGTCTTGTGATTATCTTGATGAATTAATCACAAAATAATTAGCGAATGCGCAAGCGACAGCACCCGCTTCTGCAGAATTACTGCTAGCTGATAAAACTAATCAGGTCACAAGCAGTCTGCGCTGCTCATCTCATGAAATTACGGAATGGGCTGTAACAAAATCAATGGCATTGCTTTACTTGATGCGACAACAGTAACCAAATAAGACATGTCGCGTGGAAGGCTATCGACAAGTCAAAACTACATTTACCCCGCAAGCTTCATTTAACCAGTCATTCGGCAGTCATTCAGAGCCACTTGCAGTATTTATTAATTTGAAGAAATATTAAATGACCCATCCCCTTTCAATCATGCCTTATCCACTCTGGGAGGTGGTGATCTGGAGCCTGGTTTTGAAAGTGCAGGGCGTACTCTATCAGCAGGCACATAAACACACTTACACATATGAAGCTCCATGCACAGCCCTGGTGTATTTTGGGGTTTGTGTAAACCTTGATACCAGCTACATAATTGAGTGCCACTCAAATGCAATTTTACACACTATTAGCTATTTCCACAGTAGGGTGAACAGTGGCAAGATCAAGGTAAAAGTAAATTTCATGTTGTAAGCTATGTACCCGCTAGTGCACTGAATTAAAACCTCTTTTGCACTTCAAATGTGGTCTTCAATGGTTGTCCAAAATAGATATTGCTTTTGTCTTGACCACAACTTGCAGTTCAATGTTGATGATAAGCAGTTTACTGTATATCATCAAACCCAACAGGGCCAGAAATTAACCTTCTAAGTAATGTCATGAAGAGATTGCATTGGAGCAGACATTTGAGAAAAAGCTAACTTTACTGAGCAAAACATTTTACCCACAAACAAGTTTTAAAAAAAGGGCTCCAGGAAATTTAAAATGGATGTTTTGTTTCTCTCCAAAATAACAGAAAATAACCACATAAAAACACGTAATAATGAGCAGAGACAAACTATGATCCTTTCCATTTGCGTTTGTTGTTATTAAATATTTACAACATTCTGTTATGTTGTTATTCAAGTTAATGGATTAGAAAATAAGATGTTTATTTCGCCAGATCTGAGAAGGCTTGTGGAATAAAAAAGGATTTAATTCCCATTCTGAGACAGTGATCTGCTATGACACACATGTGGCCTGATGTCTAACGTGAAGCACAGAGGAACATCTACATGAAAGGTGTTCCACATCACCTGGAACACACTTCATTTTACCTTCAGTCCAGAGAACACTGCACCATTCAGCAGTTCATTGTTCTGTCATGCAGAACAACACAGCATGATGCTGAATATTCACTTCACATTTAAGTGTTTCTCCATTAACCAAGACTGCCTTTTAGCACCTATATGTTTTATTAAGCCTAAGAAAACCACCACTGAAGTTTAATTTCTGAACCAGCATGTATAAGTGCAGAAAATAAACACAATTACTTGGCCATTACAAAATTATCAGTCTTTCTAATATTATGTCCTAATACATAAATATTCAGCATCTTCCAGCATCTTCTTTGCATGTACTACCATTTTACCCTGTTTTCTATAAGGCTTTGCACTGAGGTCCTCCATTTGTCACAGACAGCTGTGTGATGACTTCATAAATTAAAGATGATTTATAACTTGGGTTATGTAATGCTTCCCTCCAAAAAAAAAGCAAAAAAAAAAAAAAAAAAAAAAAAAATGTGAAAGATTGAAAGTGGCAAAAAAAACAAATTAAAAATTTATTGGGGCCCCC
>JABJVR010000233.1:0-21615 GCA_025773905.1 Chitala chitala | reverse complement strand
AGCACAGGGAGAACATGCAAACTCCACGCACACAGACCCAAGGTGGGAATCGAACCCCAGGCCTGGAGGTGCGAGGCGACAGTGCTAACCATTTTTGTTATAACACGTGTTGTAATACATAAATGTACTCAATGACAAATAAAATGTCTTAAAGGTTTCTCATTCTTCAGCCTGTGTTGCCTTTGAAAATAATGTCATACTATGGTTTGTTATTTAGAGTTAATTCAAAAATCAATTCTTTTCAATGCTGAGACGTGGATGACAAATAAAATTTTAGTCATAAAAAGTTTTAGTAATTCCATATATAATGAGATTATTTAGTTCTGTCATGCTGAGGTATTAATGGGACTTACTGGTATTCAAGACCCCATCTGAAAACCATAGCTCCGCCCCATCCTCCTTTACCCATAAAGATTATTCACCTTGATCTTCTTACGTTATTATTACTCTAGAAGTTTTTCAGACAATTATCGGTATGTGATGATGATGATGGTGATTGATGGTGATTGATAGCGATTGATATCTATTGTGGCAGAAGCACAAATACATAAATAGAACACGATAAATAAACCCTGTGAATGTTTTGTCTCCTCTGCCTTGTGTTGCATGTCTTTGTGGTGGGGGCACCTTCCTAATCAGAGTAATATCACGCCTCTCAGAGAGGCCTTGTCCTTTGCAGCCTTCAAATAAAATAAAAGGCTGCCGGGCTTTAATTAGCAGCCCTGTTATACTTCTTTCTGATTATGGCTGTAATTACCCTCATGAGCACGCGTGTGATTTCACCCGGGACTGTTTGTGCAGAGTGTCTCGTAGGGACAGACGGGCGGTTGTGGACCACTGATCCCAGCCTGCTAGGATCCCACCCGTCAGTTTACTCAGGCTGCTCATGTTCTCTTGACGAGATTTCACATTAATCAGTACACACAGCGCCCTCCAGACAGACAGGTGTACATGCTGTGAACAAAGCGGAACGTGTAGTGAGTCATACTGTTACACGCTAACATGCGTGCGCACACACACATGTCATGGCAGCCCAGCAGATATTGACTCATACAGGCTTCAAGGCATTTCTTGGTGTTACGGATCATCGTTGTGTATTCAGGTCTACACTTTCTCCCTGTGTTTGTGGTTCATCTGGAAGCCCCAGTTCCCTCTGCAGTCCACAAATATGTGGTTTTACCTCAAATGGGGACTGCACATTGCTTCTAGTGTATACATGCAAGTGAATGGATGATTCTGAGCTGCAGATCCTTCCAGAGAGCAGCCAACTTGTGTTCTGAGTAGTTTGTGTTTGACTGGGCAGCATCCCCCATGAACCCGGTCTGCACACGCAGCTTGTGGAATAACTAAGGAATGGATCTGATAATTAATTAATGTGTAAATATTTTTTTTTGTAACTGAGTAAACGTATTGCTGTTTTGTTAGATATTAAATTTCCTAACCTACACACTGGAGTCTAAAAGTATGTTTAAAGTAAAAACATGCAATTCATTGCTAACAAGCCGAATATAAGAATGAAATTGCTTGTGAAAGTTCCCTAAAATGTATATGGATAACAGTTTAATGGATAAGAGAGTGTGAGTTATAGTGAGGACGGCACTCAGAAGGCCATCACAGGTTGGTCCATTTAATTGAGATGTCAGGTGTGGCCAGTTAAACCATGCTAGAAGGCAATAGCCATTCACTAATGATAATATAAGAAGAACACAATCTTAGCAGTCTTTGTACTTCATTTGAAATCATTGTCTCCTGAACAATGTAATGTCTATCACTAAATCTTTCTGAAGGTTAAGATGTGTTATGCTGAAAATTTCAGACAATAAAGTGGAGAATGAAACTGATTGTATGAGATGATTTATGAAGTATATTTTTCAAACTGATCACATACGCATTTATAAATACAGTATGTTATATGAATTTATAGCTGTAAAGCACTATAGAAGGCATGTGTTTTAAGAAAATAGCACACATTTGCATGCATCATTTGACACAATGTGAAATTTGAAAAAATTAAAATAAATCTCAAAGTACACTGTATTCATTACCTTAGTGATTATATATATGTGACGTCATAATTTTTTTTTAAGTCAAGAAAGTCTACAGAGGTTGTAAAATTAGCATTAATTGGACATCTGCACTTCAGTTTTCCATGCATCTACAAATACAATACATTTTTAATAAAAAACTTTTTGCTTATTACACAGAGCCACTGTCAAAAAGTAATAATCCATTCAGTGTTTTCCCTTCAAACACACCTGGATCACATTTCCCCACATATCCCATTACATACATTTTGCCTTTATTTATTTATTTTTTATATGGAAAAAAAAATCAGATGCAGCTTCGCTGCTAAATAGACACTACAGTTTGATCTTTCTCGTGTACTGAAACATGCTTTGAGAATCAAACAATAATTCTAGGAAATGTTTATAGGTCTTTTTAACAAGCTAGGATATTCAGGTCACAACATTTCTTAAACCATAATTTGATGCTCTCAGCACAGTCAGTAAAATGTGGCATAAAATTTGACCTGGGTATTGTTTTTCAATGACATATCCCCATGTAGTGTTTAATATTCAGATTATGAACGGATGAAAAAAATCTTAGTCCTACTGAAAAACAAGTGGTGGGTGCTTGTTATAAAGGAAGGAATCAAAAACTTTTCCCTTTTTTAGAAGGTAAAAGCTTACATGGACACATTGACCCTTTAGCACTTGGACTGGCCCATATTAGCTATGGTTTGTGAACTGAAAGAAAAAAGAACAATCTGCACAAAAAAATTAAAAGGTGTAAAAGATCTAGCAAAATTCTCATCTGCAAATGTATTACAGATTCCTACGCATACACTCCACCTCACTTATTAAAGTTATGTTCATATTCATTTTGCATGTATTTATTTATTTTTACAAACTTCTTAATCAGTCCAGAATGCTGACTGAATCCTGGAACTTAACTCTTGAAAAGAAAAGAAAAAAAAATTAAACAATAACAATGTAGCATTGAAGCTGGATGGGGCATCAACACCGGGCACACAGGAAAAACACACACAGTAAAAAATTTGAAGGAGAATATGGAAACTGTAGACAGGGCACATAGAAAGGACACATGGACTATAAACAGGAGTAGATAAGGCACAATACAGTGCTACATACATGAATAGTTCAGTACATTTATTCACAGGCAAATAAAAAAAATGAATAATTAAACAAATAAAAATCTGGCAACAGCTGATTATAGGGTTAAAATATTTAAGAGAAAAAAAAGGTCCTTATAATGTTTTCAAAGCTTTATTTCTTTAGTTCAAAAGACAAATTAATCATAGAGGTAATGTACCATATCTGCGTTAGTGTTTTTATTTTATCTGTATTTTAAATAATATGAAAAAGTATACAATATGAAACTGATTTCTTAACTCTTTGCTGTAGCAGGGTAAACTGGTTTTGTGGATCAGCCAAAGGAAAACATGGGTGACCCTTACTGGTCTTTCACTTTTATCTGAATCTCTATAGTAAAGTTCTACTCTCTCCTATCTCTCCCCAGTTAGCTGTACCTTCATTAACTTCAGACATCAACTCAACATTCTGCATTTGCTAAGTTACCTGACCTGAAAACATAGAAAAGTTTGTTCTGTTCTCCCGCTCGTTTCGTCTTAATCGCCATTATTTTAATTTTTGCACTCATGAAATGAACTGTATTTCTCTATCGTATATCACTCATTAACTCAAGGATTCATATGCTGAGTTGACAGATATAACCGGCTGTTCGCTTTTTAATTACAGCCTTTTGATATTATGTTAAAATGAAATTTAAATCATGCAGTTTAACCTATAGTCTCCGAAACCGAAATACCCACATTTAACAAGGCATGTTTTCAGCACATCATCTGGATGAGCGTCTCCTAACAATAAAGGTTGACATTCAAGCACTATGATCGTTGATGGTTCCAGTCAAACATACTTTAATAATGGAATGTTATAATTATTATCGTAAGTGCGTGACGGGAAAAAAAGATAGTAGCAACGTGACTGCCATTCACTGAAACAAAACCGGTAACATCTTTTATACGCTGCGTGAAAACCATTGCATCGGCCCTCCATTCTTGGGAAGTTTAAGCGTGTGAAACTGATGGTGACAGCCCATCTCGGCGATGCGGCGTGTCCCTGTCAAATGCCGTGCACGATCCGACGTGGCGCAAATGGCATGAGATGAAGTTGCGGAGTTCATTGTCTTTTCATTAATGGGAACGGGGGGCGCCCCACACCCTCACCTCTGTCACAGGCTTTCGCTCGGACTCAAAGGAACATTTTCCTGCTGTGTCGATGGAGCCATCGCAGTTCCCCCAGCTTCTTGTCATGACTTATTTGCGTGAGGGGGAATTTAGCGCCTGATCCACACTGAACCGCAGAGGTAATCAGGTGGCATATCGCCTTTGGTGTCTGCTGACAGATTCGATGCATAAAGACTCTTGAGCCGATGCAGATGCAATGTTATTTAATGGCAATCCAGAATGAGAGTGAAAACAGTGAAGCCTCGTGTTTTGGAACAAAGTACTTAAATTGGGAATGGCACGCAGCGGTTTTCATAGGATGTTTTTGTACGATTCGCCATCTCTATTTCAGGGTTTGTCAACGTGCAGCACAAATAACTCGTTAATAACGAGAACTCTCATAAGGACACGCTTAAGTAGTCACTTAATTATCTGTAAATTATGCATCATGTGGATGACAGGGAGAGGAGTATGTTTTTTTTCCATATTTTTTGTCGTACTTGAACTAGTCGGTTCCAATAACAAGACAGCCCTGCCAATTACGTGAAGCAGTAACTTTAATAAGCCTGCTAGTCTCCACAAGGCCCTTATATAATGTGCATGAGTTGATATCAGAGAGGATTACTAGCAAATGTAATAAGCATGTAATTATCCTTTTTTAATTCTAAAAAATTAAATCAAGTAGTCATCCAATTTTAGCAGCCTAGCCAGTTAATCATGGACACCACATCTGTCAGATTTACTCTAATGCAAAAACATTGTCCACAGTGCGGTCAGCTTTCAAAGCCGATCTTTATTAGACCCAGACTGTCATTGTGAATTTCTTAGCTTTATGGAATGTTTTCATAGGCAGGGCCTCTCAACATCAGGGCAGAGCAAGTAGCTGAATACTCTTTTTAAAGATATTTTAGATTCTGATGTTGTCGACAGCATCTAAATAGATTTTCCGTATCTGTGCTGATCTCCAGTATAATAATGTTCCTCATCATTTCATGCAAGATATCTCGTTAAAGCACAGAGTGTAGAGAATGGAGCTCTTCAGCAACCCCCCAGTCCAAATCTGTATAAATGGGAACAGAACTGAACACTTAGAGCAGGCCTTACTCTTCCCAACAGCTTTGAAAGCCTACGAACATTTCACTGCTTTGTGTGTCATTGGGGTGCTGTGTGCTTCTTGCATATTGTAGTGAAGACACACACAGTAGTCAAATATTTGAGTTACTATACTGAAGCAAGGTAGCAGTGAAGGATTCTGGGATAATTTTCAAGGCTCCAGATTTTGTTAGGTGATAAGAAATTACAGCAGACGTACAGGATTGCCTCAAGTTTCCTATTTATTTTCTCTGTTGTTACTGATGCAACATTTAAAACATTGATTAGTGTTGAGTGGGATTTTGAAAAGAGCAAAACGGGTGACCTTGCCGATGTTGAATGTGGCAAGATAGTTAACGCTGGGGGGTGCTGGGTTTAGCATCTCCCTAACGGATGGAGGAGATGGCGCAGAAAGCATAAACGCACCAGTGATCAGAAATCCTGTGGACAAAAACAGCATGCGGATCAGATGGGTCAAATGAGAGAAGGGAGAAAACAGTGCAAGCAAACAGACGGCCCCTCACTGTGAAAATTTCATCTGATTTCAACACTGGTGTTCAAAATGTCTTCTCAGGAAATAACACTGAATGGGTTTTTTTTGTATGTGCTGTAACATTTCAAAGTTCTCATCTACCTTGATCCATTCTGCAACAACTTGCCACTTTGGTGGCATCGCACCTGACCCCCATCCTTCTTCCTGCAGGTGGTGAATCCACAAGCTGACCCCACATTGCCATTCTGGGCTCAGCCAAGCAAGGTTATGTGGATTGCCAGGCCACCAGGTGCTCGCCTGTGAACCCAACCCCCAGGCCTGGCTCCAGGGGTGGATCCTGGTAGTCCATAACTTGGCAGGGTATGTGTGGTTTTATTTGGCATACTCATCGAGGATTTTTTGATTGTTCTTTTCCTGTCCCCTCACCTCAGACCTATTGGGAAACCCTACCAGGAGCAAAAAGCTGCTGAGGACATAGCCCTGAGGGACACACAGGCCCACAAATCCCACCCCTGCAATAAGGCTACAGGGGCTGTGACATGTGGGGTGGGAAAAGGGACCATGAGATTGACAGATGGATCGGATCAGCGTCTGCAGTTCTGCGGACGTTACACCGGCCAGCTGTGGTGAAGAAAGAGCCGAGTGTAAAAACAAGGCTGTTAATTTACCTGTCAGTCTATGTCCCCATCCTCACCTGTGGTCATAATCTTTGGGTAATGACCTAAAGGATAAGACTGCAAATGCAAGCAGTTGAAATGAGGTTTCTCCGCAGGGTTACTGGAGTTACTCTCCAAGACAGGATGATAGTCTTTGAGTATAGCTGCTGCTCCTCTCGACTTTTCCTGGCATGTCCCACTGAACTATGTCTCCAGGCTGTCTTGTGCACCTTGGGATCACCTAGGACTGGCTAGAGATCAATGCAGATGAATGGGAGGTCTGGCCCAACCAGCTCAGGTATAGTCATTGTCAGCAAAAAAAAATAAAAATTTTCCAGTGGAAAGACAAGCATCCAAAACAGATGAACAGGTAAAGCTGAGAACAGGTAAACTGAGAACAGGTAAACTGAGAACAGGTAAAGCTGAGAACAGGTAAACTGAGAACAGGTAAACTGAGAAAAGATAAGCTGAGAACAGGTAAGATGAGAACAGGTAAACTGAGAACAAATAAACTGAGAACAGGTAAACTGAGAACAGGTAAACTGAGAACAGATAAATTGAGAACAGGTAAGATGAGAACAGATAAACTGAGAACAGGTAAACTGAGAACAGGTAAACTGAGAACAGGTACACTCTCTCATGGCCAATTTAACACTTCCAGCATGACACTTGAGGTTCCGCTTGATAATGCACCACGCCGCAAGGCGTGTGTCATCACGGAACGGTTTTTGAGAAACATGACAGTGAGCTGTCATTGATTTGGTGGCTCGCGCTGTCCCACGGTGTCAACCCTATCAAGAATCTGTGGGATTAAGTGGAAAGGGCTTCTCTCAGAAAACACGTCCAGCTGGAGCATTGGCAGCTACCATGGAACCACATTCCTACACAGTGCATCTTGTAGAATTTATGCTCAGACAAATTCATGCAGTTCTGATGGAAAAGAAGATGCAACAGGCTGCTTGATAAGTGTACTTAGTATATTGTCAACTCTGTGTTTTTTGACATTCCCTGTCCAGGGTGTCCCTTGCCTTGTGCTTGGGATAGGCTCCAAGACACCCAAAACGATATGTGCATGGATGTTTTTTGACTGCACTTGTAGACTGGTACCAGTGAAGCTGAGCATCTTCCATAATCCCTCTATACAAAACTAAAACTCACGATGACACTATAAACAGTGGATTTTTTTTACTTGTTCAAATTATTTTATTATGCATTCAGAAACTTAATTTGTTTGCAGAAATAGCAGAGTCCCACAGTGATCAGTTTTGTTGTTGCTCGGAACAAAATAATGTTCAGTACCTGAAGTCAGTGAAAATGGAACCAGTCTGTCGTCTAAAATTGTGTAAATATTCCCATTACACAAGCGTGACACCTCCGCACCTATCACTGCTTCAGTGTCTCCCCCCTCAAGGGAAGGGAGTTGATCTGTCAGAGCCCGGGTTTATCTTCTGCCTGCAAGGCTGCTTAAGCCGGCGCAGAGACAACACAGACGGCAGCAGAAGCCGGAGAAACGTTCCACGGAAAGCCTCATGGAAGTCAACGTGAGACGCCCTGGCTTGGGGGGGGGGCGGTTCAAGGGGAGGGGATGGATTTTGCCCCAATTCAAAGCTTTGGAAGGAGCTGACAGGCAGAGGCAGATGGAAAGTTCACACCAAGCATGTGTACAATGAGAAGGCCTTCAAACCCCTCAAAGGTGTCCATAAGGTCTGAAGTAATAATAAAAATAATAATAATAATAATAACAAAATTGCACCTCACTGCCTGTAGAGAGTGTTTTTAGTACAGCAATGTAATTCTAACTAGATTCTTGGTCATCATCTCTTAATGTTTAGTTTCATGAAAAGTCCTGCACGTAACCTGTGTGGCATGTCCCGAGACTTTGTTGTCCTGATACTGTCATCGTGGTGTTCTCTACATTTTAAGTGCATGTGTACACACGTGTTTGTACTTGGTACGTGCTCTAATAATTTCCCATGCGATGACGCAAACAGGCTGACGATCAGGCTGCTGCTTGCTGGCTTCACCACTCCTCTGTGACTGAGTCAGTCCACAGATATGGTGGTTTATCTGGTTTCTAACATCCCTGCTGGGTGCTTCATAGCCAAATGTAACAGCGTGAAATACCAGGGATTGCGCACGCGTGTGTGGGTGCGTGTGTGCGTACATGTTCCCTTATTAACCTAAAATAATTCTGAAAAATAGGTTTAAGCTCTATAACATGGCTAAATAATAAGTATTAGTGAATTAGATTGAATTACACAATCGTTTAATTATTAAAAATGTTATGATCAATGCCTCCTCAAATCCTCGTATCCAAATGCCTGTGCATCCTGTGATTTTAAGCACGTTTGCTGAGAGTCAGACAATGCAAGGAAAGGCTTAAAAAAACATTCACGGGGGCAGGTTGGGGGAGGTTAAGAGAGCAAAAGAGAAAGAAAAATATGAGTCTCCAGGTGTAGAAACGACCCCTGATATAATCCTCATCTCAGTGAGACAGACAATCTAAAGAAAGTGTGGGGAGATTCAAAGATAAAAATCAACATAACTAGAAGCAGACTTATGATGTCAAACACTCTCTGCAGCATTATTGAGGATTAATGAAAAGAAATGAGGATTAGAATAAATCTGCCTTTATTTAAGGACCTTTTCTGTTGGTCTGGAGGAGAACTAGCCCCAAAGCACAGATTAAATTCACATCTCACCCACCCTCTTCAGTACATACAAGTGGCGCATTAACAGTCATCTTTTACAAAAATGATGCAGGACAGGGCTTATTACCCTCACTGAAAGATTATTCATTTTTTAATGCAAAATATCATTGAGTACACGTCCTGTTCACAAGACAGCAAAGTCAATGTATGACTGATCAGGAGGCATAAGGTCATTGAAAACAGTGAACATATTACGGTTAGCGTCATTGTTTCCGTGCAATAGTTTACGGACGTGGTCAACTCAATGTATACCAAAATAAAGAAACAAAGACAAAACTGACCAAACAAAATTCTTTGATCAGTTGACACGTGTCAAGCAAAATAAATAAATAAATAAACAAACAAATAAATAACCATCCCAAGTGATTGTGTTCTTGCAGTACAACTATATACAAATTTTATTGTCTGCCTAGAACAGCGGTTGTCTACTTACAGTTATTTCACAGTGGACCCATTTTTATTATTATACAGTAGACATGCTAAATACCAACGTCATTTTTATACTAATTTTCCATTCATTAACCGCTAAATAGTTCTTTCGCCGATTAGGGGGAGTTTGTGTATAACCGTTGCACGATTATCTACACCCCATTCAGAGAACAGTCGCCATTTGGCAACGAATATGGCATGAATAATTATACATGGTTAAATAACGGTGCTCTGCGGCGCTGGATATCCCTGTTATCTTTACCTAAGTCAGCTGGCACGTTTGGGAAGCGTTCCGTCACCGCCCAAAAGGCACGCGCGAGCCAGCCAAAGCACCAATTAAACAACACAGCTGTTTCCTCACTTGCGGGTGTGAACTATTTTCTGACTCGATGCAACTGCACTTTTTTAATTAATTTATTTATTTTTTACTCAAATGAAGTATGTAATGATGGAGTATTGAGTCACCTAGAATTGTGTGCAAGTTCTGCAGAACTTCAAATATGGTATGTTTAACTTTGAAAAGTTATAAAGTCCTCATCAAGTACAAGTCTCGTCCTTACCGTAAAAAATACTTTTTTTTTTTTGTCTAATGGACAATAACTATTTATGTAGCTAAAGGACAAAAAAGGCAAAAAATCATGGAAGGTTATTAGTAACATTTGATGCATACATATTGCAATGTTTTAGTGTATGAAAGATGACCTTTGGGTGGTTTTTGTCATTTTAGAGATTAACTGTCCCATAACCGCCTTTTTTGAACCTTCTTAACTGAACACATTTGTAATGTAATACCATATCTAATTTAGAATTTGCATGAAATCCATTTTACGCTTTTGCAGGTCAGTTAGTTTAAATATTAAATTTCTGTAGCTTTTGTGAATTTTCATACAATTTCATGATTTCTGAGGCTAACAACTGATTTTGTTCTTTATGTGCATAATTGGAAACTATTTTAAACTGAGTTCTGACATGTCTTGGGGGAGGGGAAAGTACTTTAAAAATTCAGTTCTTTAAAATATTTAAACACGTCTTAAAATACATGCAATGATAGCGTGAACATTTAGATATACTTCCATTAATTTTGTTCTCATTATTAACCATTGTTACCATTATTAACCTGGAAATGTTGGTACTGACGTTTATGTGATTATGTTTTAAACAGAAGTCAAGATTCTGAAAACAGTCATTAAAAATTACATCTTGTTTATTTTAAGAAGATTTGAAAGTTTAGTCATGTCAACTGTACTTCTTTCTCCTTTATGCAGAAACGTTTCACCTTTTACCAAAAGGCTTCTTCAGTCTGATGGAAGTGGGAAATATAGCCAGTAACAGCAAGGTGGTCAGCAACCCTGATAGGTATATAGTGATAGAATCTTCCTGGACAACTGAGAACCTTCATAGATATTTCAAGAAGATATATATATATATATATATATTCCTGAGAGTATAAAGCAATGGAAATCACAATATTGTGTAACTTCAGTAACCATCAGTTCCATGTGTAATTTCAATACTATCTTCACATAATCAAAAATTTGTTACAGCAAACCCATATACACAACAGTGTCTATATCATTTTGAAACCGAGTACCAAACCTACATTAGTGGTGTAACCATGCCAACCATAATATTGTGTACCTGTTCCTTCACACAGCTCACATCAGATTGTTGTTTACCACTGATCATCAAAGACGCTGATCCTCGATGAGTGTTAACCAATGTTCCTTTGCGAAGTTGCGTCTCCCCACGCTAATCCTGCACCTAGATTCCCTGCAATGCTGACATGTGATGCGGGAGGTGCACCTGACATAAAACAATCAAACAAACAGAAAACACAAATTTGCGCTAGTCTGCTTTGGGCTGCAGTTAGCAAATGGCCTGTCATTCAGAGCTATCTACCATGTGTGTGTGGTTTGAGCTGGGGAAAATTGCAGTGATTTCAGGAGAATGGAATTGAAGAACAATAACATTGATCCACCAAGACCAATTTTGTTTCATGATAGAAGACCCTCTGTAAGGTTATGAGATAATGGGGAAATCACACTGTCCCTTAGTAATCAAACCCCTGTTAACAGCACTGGGACAAAGGACACAGAATTCTAAGCAGGAAGTGGTTACTAAAGGGTAGCAATTATTGATGTACCTCCCCTCATTCAGTTTTGTTTAATGCAAACTGTGGTTCCCAGACTGCATCTCTGAGTGTCGCAGTGTACTCAGCAGGGAATGGAACTGAACATTTTTGTAACTTTTTTTTTTTTTTTCCTGTCAGAGGAATAAGAAACCCAAAACAAACCAGGCACCTTGTGTTGTTTTCATTTTTGCCTGATGTTCTGAAAAGATGTATTGGTCAATGTTTATAATTATTTTTTTTGTGCTAAATGGTAAAGTAATTATTACTGGTGTTTAGTGCTGAGCTAACTTCGTTACACAGTGTGTACTTCACCCGGATGTCTTCATAAAGACTTCAGTTGTGGAGAGGAAAAGACGCGTCGAGCACTCAGCGGATGTTGAATGAATTTAACCTATTTACAGGGACGCTCCGTGTTTTTAAAGGTGTGCAAATATGCAAAATAAATGTAATTTGAGCGTAATATTTTATTCACAATGAAACTGGGTCAAGCATTTTGCATAGCCAGTGGATATCATTAATCTGGCTGATTTATTCAGATATGCTGAGGCGCAGCCTATCTGAATATTCTGAGTAATTTATGACCCGAAAGGGCGTTTTAAAAGTTTAGCTGTGCAACAGTCACATATGGCTGCTAACAAACAAATGCACATTTGTGAATGTTTAATACATGGAGCCGAATTCTGTTTGCTGAAGAATTTGTCTTTATGTTGCACGTTGTACAGACAAAAGTCAACAAGTGAAACACACAAACCCACACACAAGCCCACACACACACACAGGCAGCTAAAAAACTCATGCAACAACGAAATTACACCAAGAAGTGACTCATAACTAAACAACAACCAGTTGACTTGGCATGCTTGCCGAAATTTGAGAAAGATGCTAAGAAATGACAAGCTTAATGCATCAGTGTGTTCCAGGGAATGAAGTACTGTAGCAGTAAGGTTTTGCAAAACAGCTCCATAACCACCACGTAAATGCATCGACACATGCTAGCGGGCATGCGGGACTGCATGCGCTGTCACGGCACAGTACATTAAGGTACTTTTGTTGCACAGTTCTCTGGAAAAGATTAGTCAGCGAATAATCTCAGGCTTGTGTTGAAAATCTCCCTTCAGAACTCTGTCCTGATGTAAATGCAAATGTTGTAAATAGTCACTGGGTGGCTTGTAAGTCCCCTCAGTTGCATTTCATGAGATGACAGCAGCCATTGTGCAGATATGTTTATTTTAGATCACAAAAGCACACAATTATGCACAGCTAGGCTTTAATATGCAATAATAACACCCAATTAGCAAACAGAAATAAATGTTGATGTGTACACATCCACCATTAGGTTTTTTGTTGTTGTTGTTGGAGGTCACACTAATCTGCAGGTGGTGTATCATCTATTGTGTGTCCTTTAACCAAAACATGGCAATATGCAGAAACTCCATTCCTTTTTCATGTCACTGCAATCCTTCAAGATTAATGCTTTTTTTCTTCTGGTTGCTAGGGTGTGGTGTGGTGGTCTGCTGATTAGCACTGTTGCCTTATAACTCTGAGGTCTGTGGTTTGAGTCTCAGCCAGTGCTGATCTACAGCCCTTCAAAATGAGAGTGTTGATGGGGAAGGGCACTTGGTGTAAAAACCTGTGCTTTGTCAACATGCACATTATGTAGCTGGACACTAGTGTGTCTGCTGTGGTGAACAGCTGAGGGGGGGACTACTCTATATCCTGTCCTTAGTGTGCATGTTCAGAGTTTTAACGCATCACTGGGTGCTGCTCTTCGGTTAATCAAAAGAGCAGAGAGTCATAAATTTCAAAGTGTCGTAAACTGGGCCTTTCCTGAAATCCGATACAGTGAGACTTACAATGTGAAAAGCAATTATTACAATAAACAACTGAAAATTGGAATTAGCAAATATCTGCATGTCTTTTTCAATATTTCACATTATCTTGTTGGCATATATATATAGATAAGACAAGATATATAATTACATATATATATATGCCAACAAGATATATAATTTTATTTATATATATATATATATATATATATATAAAATTATTTATAAACCATGTCATCAGTTGCAATTCCAAACTGTTCTTTCTTGAGTTTGGTTGCTGGGTACAAAATGTGAGCCGCTGCCCTGAACATCTTCACTAACACCTGATTAATGACAGGCTGTGAACTGCACACCCACATGGGTATCACATCCTTTCAGGCGCTGTGAACATTTTCTTTAACCATTCTTGATGCGTTTGCTGGGTTGGATTTTGGATTTATGGGCCTGGTTCCTACGTTTCGCTGGAGCAGGCCAGCTCCATTAATTACCAATAAAGTATTTGTGGGGGTACAGAGTAATGTCTGAAAACATGACAAGAAAATGTCAGGGAGCCTCCTAACGTATCTCATGTGCTTCTCATGAGGAGGCACATACCTTCTGCCATCAATCCCGTCTGGTCGCCGAGGACACATTGTTAGCGCCGCAAACATTTCCGTCAAAGCCGCGAGAGTAATGTCATGTGGGGCTGTAGTCTGAGAGACCAATTACATGTTTTTTTATTATCTTCAAGGGTGTCTTTTCCAGACACTCTGTGCACTGTAAACTCGGTTACCATCTCTCATAATTCGCATTCTGACAGATAGGCTGAAACAGCGGTTAAAATGGAATAAATGAAGGAACATGAGAGACAATAATTGGGAAAACAGACCTGGGACAGACTGCTCATTTGAGCTTTGCTCCCCTGGAAAAAAAGATGTTTGACATTGGGTTCTCTCTGAGGGCAAAACTGTTCAAAATTCAGAGCGTTCATTTAGACGGTCTGTGTACGAGTGCGTATGTGGGTGTGTGTGTGTGTGTGTAGAGGACCGCTTCTTACAGAGCAGTGTGTTTTGCGACATTTGAGAGCGTGAGCGTGTTTCTCACATTAACAAAAAGGCCCATGAGAAATGCAGGAAATTGACGTGAGTAGGTATTCCAGATGTCAGATGACAAGGTTCTTCAAGCAAGAGGACATTCTGGTACTGAATTTGAAGAGTGTGTATGGGAAGAGCTTAATCGAAATAACCTTTCCTTAAGCCTTCATATGGAGAAAAACTGTTGAAAATCTTTCTTTTTTTCTGAAGGAAATTTAACAGACTATACCAACCCATTCTGTCAAGCCACACAAAGCAAAAGCAAGCTTTGCTGTTTGTTTTGACATAGAAAGCGCAGTACATTTTTGTCAAGTAGAAGCATTATTAACTTTTAAGATACAGACAAACAGTTATAGCTGGTTTATAACAGTTGTATACCCATCATGAAAACATGCCGTAATATGTTTTATATAACTGTCCAGTCATTAATATGATATAATTATATACTAATTACAGCAGTGTTACTATATAGCTGCCGGTATTACTGATGGACAACCAGTCAAAAAAAAGCATAGTCATTTGGTATAGCAATTTTACATTCGGTTCTGGTGTGTAATTTTCCAGAAGGAATCAAGATATAGAACCTGCAATTCAAGATTTGTGCATATATTGTTTGTCACCAGTGTAAATGTTCATTATTCTTCCCCAGCCTTGAAGACAGCTATAAATGATATGGAAGCTGAGTAGAGAACAATTACAATGTACAATTTACAAGGACAAGGATGCACACCTGCTTCAGCAAGGTCATGGGAGCTCAGGAGATGGGAGGACAAAGCCGCCCCCTCAGGTCTGACATAACGCATCTACTGCATGTTGTAATGTCTGCTTTGCAACTGCCTGCTGCTATAACGGCTGTATAGGTGGTGTTTATTGTTTGAGTGTTTGAGTATATATATCCACACCTCCATCCATCCGCCCATATTTTATCCCATTGCTTTTTTTTTTTTTTTGAACGCTCATGGTTTATCTGGACAATTTATTATTTTAAAAACATTTGCAAGTCATCAAAGAATTGAAGATATTTTTATTGACGTTTACTAAAATTTGACCTTTTCTGCACCTTTTGATGTACTTAATGCAGTGTGAACTGCATATCTTACAGTTTCATCATTCCAGTCATTTAGGTATCTGAATAGTTTAGTAAAATAGTCTGGTTCAAGCGCCTCACTCAAAAGAAGAGAAACAAGAATCCCTTTTGAGATTTTGAACACGTGGGTCACAAGTCAGGCCTTTTATCTACTATTTTTATTAATTCTTTATGCTAGTCTGGAGTATTTCATTGTATTGCTATTTTTGTCTGCTCAAAAGTCTTATTAATCATCCTTTATCTTGTTCACAGTCAGAGTGTATTATTCCTGTTCTGCCAACGGTTGTCTGATACGTCTGGAGCCCAGACTTGACTTTAAAAAAGGAGGCTTTAAACAGGTTTGCACTGGATTATTAAACTCAGTTTTTTATGCTTCTTGTACTGTCTCCCCCCAAGACTCCCCTACCTTTTGTTTTACTCACAAGAGGCAAGTGGCCAGTTCCCACACTCCCACAATCATGGAGCAGCCAATGTGGCATCTGATCAGGGAATTAAACAGTACCTTGTCCTTCCAGTCTCACCCGAGCATGACCCAACTCGGCGTCCTTCCGGTCTCACCTGAGCGTGACCCAACTCGGCCTAACGCCTCGACAACTCAGGGGGCACCAGAGGGAGGTGCACCACAGTCAGGAGACATTCTCATGCTCTGAAACATTTGTGTAAGTCCATTGGTGGTGACCACAGGGCAGCAGCTAGGTCTCTGCTTCCTGAGACGTTTTACTCCCATGATCCTCTCTGTCACTCTGCCGCAGCCTCGGTGCATAGCAGAGCTGGTCGAGCCCATGTGATCGCTTCGTTAAGTGATGTCATGTTCCGGGGTAAGGCTAACAGCATGATTCACTCTGTGATGGAGACTAAGGGATTGACTGCAGTTTCACTGTTGAATCATAGGATTTAAATCTCAGTGCGGAAAAATGTTGAGGTCTTAATCACTTGCACTTGCACTTCTGTATATAGATTCAAACTCTTTTTAACCCCCCCCCTCTCTGTCTCTCTCTCTCTCTCTCTCTCTCTCTCACTTCCTTACTTGATAGTGTGAGCTTCAGTGTGAGTGAGTTCACAGTCCTGGATGTACATTTACAGCACATCTGAAAGTTAGGGCAATAAAACACAGTAACTCCAGATGTTAAAATTCAGAAGGAGGAGGGAGTCGTCTGATCTCCAGCCCGATTCTTTGTGAACATCTAAGAACCTCCTCAAACTGCTTTTAAAGTGTTCTATTGGACCCAGTTTCTGAACATATAAGCCTTGCACAAACATCAGAAAGTCAGTTCCATTGAATGCACTCTGTCAGGTAATGTGCTTTTATCTTTCACACGTGCTGATTTCCTCTGAACTTGCTTATCGGAAATAGTACCTGACTTGTAACAAGGGGATAAGATAATCCTTTTCAGGCCTTCCCTGTTTTTCTGCATTACAGATCCTGCTGAGGAAAACATAACAGACTTTGTTAAATATTTATTATCAAACTGAGCCTTAACTGGTAAAATGCTACTGCCATATTCAGGATTATGAAGAGATTAAAATATGCATTAGTGGGCTACATATATATATATGTAGCCCAGTAATGTGTGCATACATATATATACATACACCTTCCCATTAAATACAGGGGTGAAGGATTTTATTTCTACCTTCATATTTTGCAGCTCTACTGTAACAGTATTGTTTGTAACTGTAATAATATTATTCACAGTAAATGTAAACATGTACAGTTATAAGATGCCCAAACAGATGCATGCTAAAGGGCACATGGCAACAAAAAGAAGAACATCAATCCATTCTTCCACTATCTAATCATTATCCTGTTCAGGGTCATGAGTTGCACATAGCCTATCCCATGCAGACTAGGGCAGAAAGTAGGGGACACCTGGACAGGCCACCAACCCATCACAGAAAGTAAGAACGGACAGAAAAAAACATTTCCCCTAAGGACTACAATACTATAAAAGCCTAACCAGGGATGGGGCAGCTCTTAGCTAGACGCCACGTACGCACTGCATTGGATGCCTGCATGTGACGGCGCTTAGATGCATATGTAAAATAAATGAGTAAATAAAATGCATGTTTTATGGAGATGCACCAACAATGTCCTTGATGGTTTTAACTGTGTCATTATGCTTGTGTTCATAAATAGAGAATATCCTAACTTACACATCTTTATAAATACACAATTTAATGTTAATCGCCAGACTTGTGTGTTTTCTGCCTTACTCCAACAAACGATCTGAGCTCTCACTGTTAAATAACCATCTGGCATGTGTAATGATGACACAAGTCAAGTATTTGAATCCAAGCGCACAGGTAGATTGCCTTCAGAATCATTTTAGTGCACAGTACACAGCACACCTGGGGAAAGACTAAAGAGAAATGCACAGGAAACAGGAAATGGCAAACAGGTTCAACGTTCATAATGATAAATTGAATAATTGATTGAATAATTGAATGATGTGCCAGTGCGTAGTAGGCAGCAATTATCTGAAGTGAACGAGCATTTCTGTTGGGATCTCATAAGGAAACTGAGTCTTAACTGGAGGACGAAACTAGAGCCTTTTTTGGTTTGCTGATGCTGCCAGTTTTTTCTGTTCTTTTTTGATTGCAGCACGAGTGAGTGTGTTTTTCACGGAAAGTAAACAAACAGAAAAGAGACACCGGTTAGCTGTTGGTCAGAGCTCCTGTATTTCACTTCAAAGACAGCACAGGGATGCTGCTTTCAAAAGCACGCCTACAGTAACCCTGAACCGAATCTCTGTACCGATTTCTAAATCTGAACAAAATGAACCGCTGAATGCTGGGAAAACAGCGCATAACTGTCAGGGGGAAATTTAAGGTGCCTACGTGTGTTATAAATTTGTTATAGGGTGCTTGATTGCATGAAAAATATTTTATTCACATTTAATCCCGGATCTGGTGTGACTTCATCCAAAGAAAGAAAAAAGGAAGATAATAAATTAGAAAGCAGAACGCAATTTCACCTGTCAAAGTGTTCTTTCACGCATTTTATGCGCATTCAGCTGCCACCACCTTTGACAATTTTCACATCACAGGTGCGATTAAAATCCCGTCTCTCGCCATCCGGAAAATTCCTGCCTGGTCCGAGTCAGAGCAGAGACGAAGGTGATGTGCGTCAGTCATCCTTGTGGCCGGGTGTGTGAACAGAGGGGTCTCCCTACTCTTGATATAAAACTCCACTTCACCATGCAGGAGGCCTTGTGCACCTCCCCTGGCATGTCATTATTTTTCAGTCCCACTGCACCCACCCCCCTCCTACTATCCATTTCAGTCAGCTTGTGCTCCTGTCCCCCACATAAATGGCCACCCTCATCAACCCCCCACCCCCCGTCCTGCTTGACAGGAATACCCACCCACCTGCCGTTTAGCACCTGGCTCTCCCGCATCCATAGGAATGACGCATCACATCAAAGCTCTCAGCATCTTCTCCCACTGAACTGATTCAATCGCCCTCCGACAAAAGGGGCACACGGCTCTTTAATTATTTAAGATCTTCTAGCCAAAGCATCTTAAGGATCCCATTTTTCAGACCTTGCAGGATGCCTGTGTAATATTGTCATCAATCATGTGCTCTTACTTTATGGTTTCTTTAAGTCCTTTGACTTGATGTTCCCTTTTGAAGCACACAGTACAACCTTCCTTCCTATTGCTTATAATTTTTTTTTTTTTTTCAGGCACAAAGCCCATGGCAGTGTGAGTACTTATGCGCATGCTTTCCTTGCATTAACCTACATTATAGGACATATGTAGACATGCTCCTCATGCTGTCAATACAAACTGGTGTTTGTTCTGAGCATGTAGCACTTTTTACACAATAACCCTCCAAGCTGCTCCATAGCTACAAAATTAATAATGTATCAGCATAAATGCATTGAGTGTTGAAATACGCAGGCCAGAGGTAAAACACCTTTTTTTTGAACTTCCATGCAGATAAAAACACATTTTGTTTATTTGATGGTGTGCTTTGCTTTTATTTATTCACCCCAACAGCCTCCTTCCCATAATTCAAAGCAGCCACTTTGGCTGTTGCTGCACTTTAACCGATGGATGTGTCATGCTTTGGGAGTCCTGCTTTATCTGGGTGTCTGTAAGTGGCTACGCAGGAGACTGTGTAATGTGAATTAGACACAATACGCAAAACTGCCTTTTACAGCACAGTTTGTACTGAGCGAGTACACAGCAACAGCCAAACCCAGGTGAAAGATATTGAACTGTGTGTGTGTGCGTGCATGCGTGCACGTGTGTGTGTGTGTGTGTGTGTGTGTGTGTGTGTTTATGTGTGGTTGTGCATGTGAAAAATGGTGCCCTATTGTATTTTTCCTGTGGACCATTTAATGTAAGATGTGAACAAAGAGTGATCCATAAAATCTGTCAACTTCACAGCAGCACTTTAAAACAACGTTTTATTTTCATCCCTGATCCTTGGGCGTATTTCTCTGCTGATCAGCGGTGTGTTGTCTTTACTGTGCTTACTGGCCGCTCCCCAGCATGTAACAGGCACACAGACCATACTTATCTCATTCAGTCCTTCTTCATTTCACGCTATTCTGGTAACTACTACAGCCTCGTGCTCCTGGTCTTTCACACAACTTGCAAAAATCAGTTTAATCAATTAATATACGATTTATTTATTTTTTGGTCTTCCTTTTCTGTTCCAAAATCCCACTAACGATTATTATAATTGGCGTTTTTGTACACTTGAGCCTAAGATTCGCAGCAGGTTGGGAAATGAACTGAAATACAAAACAAACAGCAAATGGATTTTGGTGGGGGGGGGTGAAAAAAAAACCTCTCTCGTCTCCATGGAAACTGCCACACTTTTATATTAGCTTTGTCCTGACCTTTAGTTAATAATAGAAAAATTGCACTTATACTCCAATTAATACATGCTTCTAGCATTGCAGTTGTACGCTTAGCAGAACCTCATATGACCTTGCATAAGGTCTGTGTATACCATGAACTTTTAAATCTAAATTTCTATACGTAGGAAGAATATTTATTGGAAGTGTTAATTCTGTTGAAATCAGTTTAATGAAACCAAGCGCTTCTATTTTTCTAATAAAGAAATGTTTTTAAAACTAAAAAAAATATTTAAGTATAAATAGGCATATTTTTGACATTCCAAATTCAACACAAGTTTGTGATTACAAAGAAACTTAAGTTTTATGTTTTTAAAACAATGACTAATTATGGAAACCACATGCTAATTCATGCATTACAAAACGTAATTATTTTTGTACTCACTGTGAAAAAATAATGATCTTTGACATCAAAAAGAGTGTCTGTTTGACCTAAAACAACTGACAAAAACACTGAAGATATACAATTCCAGTTAACTAATTTTTGTGAAGCATTATCAATTAAGTAATTAATTTATTTTTAAGAATTACCATACAGCATTGTTTATAATTAAACTAGACAGATTATAATGCATTTTAATCAGCTTCTGAGTGCTTGTGGTAGACAGAACAAAATTTTAATTGAAATTAAACCATTTATTTCCAGTAGCTTTAACTGCTCTATTTTTTTCTAAAGACTCTTTTTTTTTTACACAGAAATCCTGTTTACAATGATGTTGCAGCATAGGCAACTTGTCCAAAACCCTCAACACTGTGCATAAATAATTTAGTGCTTTATTTTCAGATAACTGAATGTGACTCAG
The DNA here is from genome assembly GCA_025773905.1 of Chitala chitala. NCBI lineage: Eukaryota > Metazoa > Chordata > Actinopteri > Osteoglossiformes > Notopteridae > Chitala > Chitala chitala. The sequence continues at coordinate 173 of JABJVR010000233.1, read as the reverse complement.
TAATGTGTTCACTGTCTGCAGTATGCAGCTGCCATGTTACGCAGCTGCGTGTGACACAGTAATGTGTTCACTGTCTGCAGTATGCAGCTGCCATGTTACGCAGCTGCGTGTGACACAGTAATGTGTTCACTGTCTGCAGTATGCAGCTGCCATGTTACGCAGCTGCGTGTGAC
>JABJVR010000232.1:0-21615 GCA_025773905.1 Chitala chitala | reverse complement strand
GGAAGCCTGGAGCCCATCCCAGAGCACATAGGGCGCAGGGCAGGGGACACCCAGGGCGGGGCGCCAACCCATCACAGCACACTGCATATTGTACATGCATATTACACAGTGCATGTTACACATGCATATTACACAGTGCATATTACACAGTGCATATTGTACATGCATATTACACAGTGGATATTACACATGCACATTATATGCATATCACACAGGATGGCATGGCACACAGAAATTTCAGCTTTGACCCAATGTGCCCTAGTCACAGACACGCATAAACTTCTTTGTGTTCATTCATAGTGCTAGTTATTTACAAATCCATGAGTAGCACGATCTCTGATAAAGACACTACTCTGGTTCAGTTGGTCCAGTAAAATTCTCCTCCCCGTGATGCCCCTTCAAATGTCTTTATAATTCCCAAGAGAAGCAATGAATATTCTTAGGAGAACTGTCAGCAGACAGCGTACTTGAGAGCACCACGCCTACCTTCTCTAAGACGCTTGACACCTCTTCAGTTATTTGGTGTATACAGTATGCAAAATTTCAGAGAAATTTCTCGACTGTCAGACAGAAGTCCAGTTACACAGCTTCAACAGGGAGAACTATAAATTAAAAAATAATACAAACATTGCATTATGGAAGAATATCAGCTTCAAACATCAAGAAGACAGCAACTGATAAATACACTGTTATTCATATCAACTGTTAACTATAACAATTTAGAATTTTAAAAGCTGCATATCTGCACATACTACAGATATTTATGTAAATGCAAAGTTTTAACAATTATTTTTAGCTACATAGTTTCCACACAGCTTAACAAGCCCAAGCAGTTATCTCCATTAGAAATGTGATTTGGTATATTAAAATATGACAGAGTCCTAAAATGACATACAAGTTTGGATTTAAAATGCGTTGTATCTGCCCCTTCTAACGTAATGTTTACTGCTGTATGTATGTATGATGCAGACCGCAAAGAACAGCTAGGCTATATAATGCATACTACCTTTGTTAACAATGTCATGAAAACAAATTGAGCTGAAAAATCATAAATGTGCAAAACATTAGAAGGCTTCAAATAAAATGAATAATTTCCAGTCTTGAAGAATTACCAGTCTGATTTTTTTAAATAGGTGGGACGTTCAATGAAAGGTAACATGAATATGCATTTAGGAACAGAGAAAATGTAATGACACAGATGTAATTAGCTTTGACTATACCAGAGCCACATTTAGGTTCAAACTCAGAACAAAGTGATTCCATATTTAGCCATGAGTAAACCTGAACCCAGACGTTTCAATTAATAAACTGTAAAAGTCTAAATACAGTTAGTAGCCTGACAACAGTATTGTTCAAACATTCATTAACAGTCTACTATGAAACTTAACTGGGATCAGATGTATGCCAGTATGTTTAAGTCTAAAATGACTCCTATCAGCTATCACTTAACATTACTTTATTATGAAAATCCTGTTACTACTACTACTACTACTACTACTACTACTACTAATAATAATAATAATAATAATAATAATATCCTTAACATTTGGCAAAGCCTGTTGGTATATGTTTTGGCCTTTACACACAGGAAGGATATCCACCTAAAGCTAGCAGGTGAGCTCTGTGGACAGCCCATCTTTCTCGGCAGCCCACCTGAGCGAACACTTCCTAAGCAGTTGGCATCTGCTCTGACCTTTCACCCCCTGGTCTGACACAGTGGGACAGCCCGTGCTAATTAGTCACACAGCAGCAGCGAGTGTTCCATTGCGAAGCCGCTTTTCCTTCTGCAAATCTCGAACAGCTCAGGCTCCTCCTGTGTCTTCTTCTGGCTTTTTTTAAATTCCACAGCTACAGCATCACATCTTTTCACACTAGAAAATTCAGACACTTCTTCTTCTGCAGACAACAGATTTTGGGCTTTAATAGGCTCACAAACAGTGACTTCTTGCTGTGGTTTTAATGTATCTCTTTATTAATGCTCAAACCTATCATCCTAATGAAAGTAACCTGCATTGCCGTTTTTATTATGCATCACAGAATGCAGGTTCTGCACAAAAAACAGGTACAAATATTTGATGCACATATTAGATAAAGGTTAGAAATGCTAATATGTTCTTGACACACTAACATGTTCCAAGAGCAGGAGTCACCCTTTTGACTTTAAATGTGCAATGTAATGACATACAACTGACATTAGTGGACACAGGAATATGTACAACATGGCACACATTTCACTGTTTTTTTTTTTTCCTGTGGCCACAACATAGAGAGAAGTAGGAAAGTAAACTACATTATGCACATCTGTCTTCAGCCTATCATTTTCCAAAGCGCCTACCTAGTTGTCAAGGTAAGCACTGAACAGGATGCCAAACAGAATCAAGGGCAGGACCCTCAGCATGAGAGAGATCAGCGCTACCCGCTGAGTCACCATGCTGCCCCCAACTCAAGCTTCTATAAATAAATTACTCATCAATAAAAAATTAACATGACTACAATCATTTCAACCAATTGGTCAGACAATAATGAATTACACATCAAGGCAAAGTCAAACCGACTGAAAAACCAGATTTTTCTGCTTTTATTGTTTTCTACACTAATGTAAATTGTACAAGTGTAGGTGTGAGACACTAGTTGCACCACACATACTTTTAAAATATGATTCTTGCTACACAACTGTCTCCAGTTGACTCCATACTGCCTTCCCTTTTAATAATCCAGTGTTCTATAAGAGTTTTCACAGTCAGACTCCAGTTCACACATTACTTATAATGCCTCAAAGTCACATAAATGTTACTTTGTGACACAAACAGGACTGTTTTCCACACTGAACTAATTCAAAAATGCAAAATCAATTTTATTGTCAATTTTGTATTACTAATATGACAGTTCCACAAATAATTCAAAACTAGTCGATTGTTGACGTTTTCCATTTTCAGGTTAAACACACACCCTTGTGTGTGTGTGTGTGTGTGTGTGTGTGTGTGTGTATTTATAGTATATCTATCATGCATATGCCTTCTTTCTGTATGATGTAACTACTATGAAGGCATTTTTGGGGAAAAACCTAAACCTCAGCCTTGATTCAAATACTACAGGCTGCAAGCAAGATACCAGGTGACTTCATTGTGTCTCAATCTGTTACTGCTCTTATTATCAAAAATTATTTCATCAAAATGAATACTGACAGATGCGGAGAAAGAACATGAGACTACAGGACACTGATCCAAGTCCCTGACCGGGTACAAAGATACAAAGTAAACATGAGACTACAGGACACTGATCCAAGTCCCTGACCGGGTACAAAGATACAAAGTAAACATGAGACTATTGGACACTGATCCAAGTCCCTGACCGGGTACAAAGATACAAAGTAAACATGAGACTACAGGACACTGATCCAAGTCCCTGACCGGGTACAAAGATACAAAGTAAAATCTAATTCGTTCCTTTTACTCAGAAAAAGCATACAAAACAAAACAATTGCCTTGAAAATTTTGAGATACTATATTTTTTCCAAGTGAATTTAACGACATTCCAAATCCACTTTACTTGAAGAAAATACCCCTAGAGTTTTTAAAGCAATTGGTTTGCATGTGGCCTGGTGGTTGGCACTGTTGCTTTGCAGGCCTGGGGTTCGATTCCTGCTCTAGGTGTCTGTGTGTGGAGTTTGCATATTCTCCCTGTGCTTGGTGGGTTTTCTCTGAGTTCTCCAGTTTCCTCCCACAGTCCAAAGACATGCTTCCTGTGACCCTTAGCAGGTTTAAAGGGTTTGGAAGACGAATGAATAGTTTGTATGCTTTATCTGTTTTTTTCTGAGTAAAGATGACTAACTACATTTTACAGTGTTTCTTTACTTAAAGTATAAATAAATATAAATCCATCTATCAAAATATAATACTGACAGTTTCTGTTAATAACCTCATAATGGAAAATAATTTATTTTCATATTTTTATGTACATAAATCTCAGCTTATTACTTGCTTAATAATAAGTTACTACTGACTTATTTACTGTCTTTAATTATTTTCTCCAGTTGCACATTTACCAGTTCTAATGTACACATTATATGAGCAAGCCTTTGCAATGTTATAAGGTATGATGTGCTTTTTAATCTAACACCTGTTTTTCAATAACTGCTATGCAGCCTTAGAGAGCCAATAATAAAGCTGGTCAATATTCAAAGGCAGTTAAGCCAATACGTTATTCAACTGAGAAACCCAAAGTAGTTTCTTTTGTGATTTGCATAAAATTCATTTTTCCTGCACAGCCTGTTTGGCGTATGTCTTGCATTTTAAGGCAACAAAAAAATTTAAACTGAATCTAAACTCCAAAATTAGTTTTGTGTGATGACTAAAAAGGATGCATAATTTTCAACAGACAATCTGCATCTTAAAAACAATAACTATAGGGTATTCCTGGTTGTAGAACTGAAGTGCCCATGAAAGAGAACAATTATCCTGACCACTTTTCCATCCATTATCTTAACTGCTTATTCCTGGTGAGGGTCATGGGGAAACCTGGAGCCCATCACAGAGCACATAGGGCGCAGGGCAGGGGACACCAACCCACCACAGGGCAATTTAGACACACCAATCAACCTAACCTGCATGTCTTTGGGAGGAAACCGGAGCACCCGGAGAAAACCCACCAAGCACAGGGAGAACATGCAAACTCCACGCACACAGACCCAAGGCAGGGATTGAACCCCAGGCCTGGAGGTGCATGGCGACAGTGCTAACCACTACGCCACCATGCCGCCTACCACTTTTCCCTGTTAGAAAAAAAAAACAGAAAGGAAATGCACATACATTTTTAATGTGAAGCATACATAAATTGTTGCATATTGCCCTCCCTTTCCACTATTTAATTGTATATGAATGGTAAATACCCATAAATTATAAATCAGATCACTAATGGGTGTTATACAAATCAGAAAATATTGTACAAAAAAAATCAGACCAACAAAAGAGTCTGATTTCAAGATTTGCGAGCTCTGTATTATTTAAGAAAAAAATCTGAATAAAAATAAAAGGTTTTTTTGTTTTGCTCGCTAGATTAGTGCTCTTGTACAGGATCAGTATATATTATCTAGATGACGGAAACAGTAACACCATATTTAAAGGGTGCATGCTCCAAAATCGCTTCTGATTTTCTGGTCCTATACCACAATATATCACTAGCTAGCAAAGTGTCATGAGGAAAAGATTCTTCCCTATTTCCATCTAACAGTCATATATGCCTTACTCCTGCATCACGAATGCAGTCTTCGTGGCTATCTTGACCCTGAATTTAGTTGAGGGGAGGGGCTGAATTCCAAGTTTCACTGCTGCCACAAGAAACTCCTACCACTATCAAAGAATTACTGCAGTATCTATTACTGTGTCACTCTGTATTAGCTGATCTTAAACTACAGGCTTATAGTTTAACACTTCAGTCTTTACCAACAGAAAAACAGTTTTGAATATATGCTTGGTTTTAATAACCATTTACAATTTATTTGAATTAAGACTTTAATTTTTAAGAGAAACTGGTGCAGAACTTCAGTGTGTCTTGGAATGCTTTTGTTCTTTACATGGGAGTGTAAGAGAGGCCTGTCAAAACCTGTCAGCAATAACACATCTGTAATAGAGACTAATGAATTAGTGACAGCAGCCAAATGCAGAAACTATTGCAAATTCTTATTTACAATGTTGTGTTTTACCTCTAGAAAATCTGAAACACAGTGAAATTAAGCTTCTGCTTTTAAATTCATTTTTGAAAAATAAGACCATAACGAAATACAGCAGGCAAAAAAAAAAAAAAAAACATCTCATGTCTGTTAGGCTTGGTAGGAGTGCTGTCATGTATAGGGTTGTATATACATGGGAGGAAGAACCTTTTTATTGCTAACTAAACTATTTGTATAAAAACCTATAACCAAGATTAACGTTTATTTTAAATGAAGGGGGAAAGCGTTTATGGCAAAAATACAACTTCGTTTTTTTTTTTCTCCATTCTCTTTATATGCAATTATCTATTACATACAATGTCATGTAAATATACTTTGATAACCTTAAAAATAAAAGTTAAAACGGCAACCAGAATTGACCCGGGCTGATGTTTTAGAAACGAACAATGAATCAATGGGCTGCTTTCCCACACCTAAAGTAAAACTGGGTGGAGAGTGTTTGATGTCTGTTGCTATGCATTACGTTTCTCATGCTACGTAAAATACTCTATACAGCACACGCATTAGACATGCACCGCCTTGAAAATGTATAAACTACTCAACAGCACCCATGCTTCTCATTAGTATACGTATGTACACGTAGTTAATGTTTACTAGCTTGTATTGAATTTATGCATTTATCATAATTTACACGGTATCAGACACGAAGAGATCAGAACATATGAAGTCCTCAAGATTAAACATAAAGCTATTTTGTATGTATACTGTCAAAGCCAATTTTTAAAATATGACGGTCTCGAAATGCATACGTTATGCAACAGCGGTTTGTAGTATGCATTGTGGCTACGTAGCCATTTCGGACCAAGTTACTCTTTGGCAGGGCTGGCATGACAAAGCGATGATGCTGACAATGCTGTCGGTTCCGTGGTGCCAAGGCTTAGGAAACCATATCCATATATGCATTGGAAAATAATGTATGATCGCCACCAAATATATGCAGATGCAAAGAAAATTATAATTGAATATACTTACGTAATAATAAAAAACGATAAATCTGGTCAGCAGGTGTCTGCCTAGCCGATTTCTCCCCAGCGTTGAGGCATTTTTTACCTTCTTCGAACACTACAAAAAGGCACAGTACGACAATAGTGAACTGGATATTTAAGTGTGCATGAATAATCGATACAATGTTTCGGTTAAGGCGTTACGTCCTTGTGACTGATTGGTGATATTCCATCCCGTCCTGTATGAATGTTACTTCGCTCCTTGTGTAACCAGCGCACACTTACAGGCTTGAGCCTACATAACTTGTTAGCCGTGCTTAGCCATCTGGGTCCTAGCGCCCCTGTTTATGTCGTCCAACAAAGCACTCGCTGAAGAATCGCAACAGGTTGCATCGTTCATCTATTGCTGCCTGTTGTAGCAACCGTCCGTGATCATTTCAACTAACATGCGTATAAATCACAGCTTTCGTAAATATGTTTATTCTAAGCTTTTTAAATAACTCACCTGTACCGTGTAACGTAAAGCATATACCTTTACAGTTAAAAAATGCAGACATACATTTGGCTGATTCGTTAGTTCTTGCCTATGTGGTAATGATAGTTAAAACTCGCGTTGTAACATGCAACATCAGTAATTAAAATTATTAATTCTTTTGCTATACTATCAGTGTGTCTGAGAGAAACGAAATATATGGACCAGAAATACGTTTGTGTTACTTTAAAGCTACAAAAAAAAAAAAAAAAAAAAAAAAAAAAACTTAAAATAAGGGAACCTCTTTATACAAGCAAATTAAGTTTCCATGACTACCAAAACTTATTTCTCATTTTTACTGTGAAAAGCAAATATGATGCATTTTGGAAATATGAAATTAAAAAGATCTTGTTGATGTCTGATGCTAATAGATTAATAGAATAACCCTGTACCTATATAAAGCATGTTTGAGCATGTCAGGCTGACTCCTGTTTCTTTCGAGACATGTACTACAGTTTCACAATGGCAAAGGCATGCCATCAAAGGCAAGAAAATCTGGCACTGCCTCACCATGACCTACTCAGTGTGTTAGAACAGTGAAGGTGTGCAAGTCCAGGTCTCTGGTATAATCTCTCAATATATTCATGTTCCATAAATTCACACATAAGAAACAGTGCAGCATCCTAAGTATAGTGTATGTATGGGGGGGGTGCCAGAGAAACTGTTAAAGCTGTTTTGTCAAGAGTCCTGATCATTTTCATGATTTGTCAGTTACTGCCTTTTCTCTGGAACTGCCATATTATCCACTGCCATCTAAAAATATTATGCAATGATTTCTCCGTTCCTCTCTGTACACTTAAATTTTTATTTTACATCAAATGGAAAATTTTGTGCAAAAAAAGGTCTCCAGAAACCGAACAGTAATTGAACTGAATACAAAACAGATCGTCAAACTGACTAATAAATTACTTTAGTTGACCTGGGAAGGTAACACTAGTTGTACTAATTTTGCATTAATGGAGTATGAATGTGGCACTCTTCTTGTTAAAAAAAACATTCAGTACATTCTTACTCTGCCACGGTGTGCCATTATAAATTCCGTTTATAATTTTTATGTCCCCCCCCCCCAGGCGATATCAGAGGGCAGGCTCACTACAAATACACAGTAATAAATGGTAAGGGCTGAATGTACGCAACAGAAACAAGGTGAAATTAAAGTGAAGGGAATTTTCACAATATTTATGGGCTGATGGAAAAGTCTCCAGGAAAACAGAAAACAAGGGGAGACATAAAAACTATTTACATTTGTCTACAGAGGTTATGTCTATCGAAGTAAACATACAAAAGTAGCACCTTTCACCTTCTCCACGTTCAAATGTGATACCTAACAGCATCACCCCACTCACTTTTCCACAAACAATGGGTTAGTGCACGCAAAAGGTAAGATTGTGTGACCTACATCTAGGGCAGTGCCTCGGCTTTTTGCTGTAACAAGGGAGAAAGACGTACTGTAATACACATAGATTCATTTAAAGTCTAACTCGTCCTTGCTTTCAGTGTTTTACGAGCATTTTCTTAGCAAACCGTGGTATCTGTATGCTTTCTGCATTGTGAAAAAAAGAATTCGACACGCTCAGATCTAAAATAAATACAATTATGTTTGCAATTATAATATAGACAGCAGTCGTGCTTTTTATTTATTTGCAAAAACACTGAATGTTACTTTGTAAATTTTGGTCAATTTAGATGCTTAAAACTATTTACTAACATATTATTTGCCAACAAACAAAGCAACCCAAGAAAGAAATTTAAACAGACACGCGCTCTAAAAAATAGTCCTAACGAGATGCCTCCGAGAGCTGCATCATCTAAACAACTTTGAAGATATCGTTTCTCTCGTCGTCACATGCGTTGCTAGTAGGCTGTTATCAAGTCGATGAATCCGGTTGTCTATCCCCCTTCTTGCTCCATACATAGCAGTGTCTTTGTTTTCAGGCCATGACAGGTTGCCCGCTGCTGAAATGCAACTACTACCGCTTCTATAACCGGATCGTGTCTGTTCCTCCTACAGTTACGCAGTCTGACATTTTTGAAGATTTAACGCGATCTGCTCAAGCGATAGGTAGTCACAAAAATGGGGAAGACTACGGGGAACACACCCTGCGTGGGTCCAACGTAACCCATACGCTGATCATGTCACATGGCTTAAAATGGCCATAATCATATGACAAGCACACGAAAAAGAAAACAGGAAGTAATTGTTATTGCTGCTCTAAGTATACGGTAAGTGTGTATTACTAACTTTAAATTTATTTTTTCCTGTTAGGTGTAGTGTATGATTAACCTTAAATTTTTAAAGTGAGACTAATTGCTTGTTTTGCTCTGTACGTTGTGTTTTTGACCGTTACAATCAATAGTGCAAAAATGTTATGGTTTATAGAAAATTATTACATAATTGTATGATGTGTTTATAGGACATTTTAGGAGATTTCTGCACCGAAGTAGTTTTGGCGAGTTCTGCCGCCTTCATCATTTCTGGCATGTTGGAATGTGTTTGGCATGCTCCTTTCGGTTTATGGTTAGTTCCATAGATACACACAAGAAATGTGTGATAATACTTGCCTGACTGTACGCTAGGTGCGTGCGTAATGGGTTCAGCAGTAGAGAGAATGGATGACCTGGTCAAGGAATATCTGACGTACCGTGGTTTTACCTGCACCCTGAAGCACCTCGATTCTGAAATCAAAGCCGACAAAGAGAAAGGATTCCGTGTAAGTGATACATAAACCTCCCACGAAACTTGTTTGCTGTTTAATGCGTGCATTTGTACTGCATCTTAAGTGCATGCTATGGATCATGGTACAGGAATGTGATAGTTATCGTTTTATATTCAGTTGGGACGTTATTATGAAATGTTAACAACATAATATATTGTAGGTGGATAAAATCATTGACCAGCTCCAGCAGTTTATCCAGGCGTATGACCTGTCAGCATTGAAAGATTACTGGGGTTATCTGGACCGCCGCCTTTTTTCTCGGTTAGAGGACGTCTACCGACCCACGGTCAACAAGCTCAGAACCAGTCTTTTTCGGTACTACCTTGTTTTCACTGTGCAGGTATGGTGTTTCTGCCCTTATTCACCAAACTCTAATTCTTTTCAAGTCAGTTACACTCACATTCTGTTGGTTTCCACCAAGGCAAAGCCTGCATATTTCAAGAGAAAATGTGCCGATACATATTTGTTTAAAGAAAAGACTTAAAGACATACTAGATTGTAAATAATTTTTTTAATGCTTTTTTTGTTTTGGTAAAGTTTTGTTTGACATTGAAATCATTGATGGTTGTGATAACAGAAACACAGTGGTTACATCTTGCGTTTCTTTGTATTTTTACAGAGATTCAGTATTTTTATTTGTATTTCTTACTACAGCGTATTTAATGTTCAGTATTTGATTTTAAGAATGCGACTTGGTAGTGATACAATTTACATGGACACATTTGGAGAGCATTGTACTGTGAAACATCATGGTAATATTTACCAGACATACCTGTTGTTTGAAAAAGTTATACTTAACTTTTTTCTGCTTCTTTTTCCAGACAAATCGCATTGAAAAGACTCAGGAGTTTTTCCAGAAGCAGGCTCTTGAGCTGCAGAGCCAGGCTGAGTGGCGTGATTGGTTTATTTTGCCATTCATTCCCTTTCCCGACCAGAACCCTGTATTCTCACCCTACTTCTCCCGACAATGGGCTGACACCTTCCTGGTTTCATTGCACAACTTTCTGAGTGTTCTCTTTCAATGCATGCATATCCTTCTGGTGTTGATCTCCCACGTTCTACTCCATGATGCTGCTAAGACTTATGCTGTTTGCCTGGACAGGGTTAAAGTCCTTTTACAGGCTGTGTGTGTAATAAATACCAATGTTCAAGCAAGTAATTTTAAAATATAGTTTCAGATTGCAAAATATAGAAAAGTGTTTTTTTTTTACTGAAAATTTTAAGTTTATATAAACAAATAAAGTGCCTTGACAAGCACACCTCAGCCAGTGCTCCTGAGCTTTGACTGTGAAGTGCAGAGAACTGTCACTCTACAGGAAGAGAATGAGCAGTTACGGCAGATGGTAAGATATGTGGAATGTGCAAGAGAATTTACAAAACAATAACTGTACTGTCATAGTGTTAGCACTTTGGTGGACTTTGAATTTACAGTTTCTGCACTGTGGCACAAACGGTAAGGGTTTATTCTCTACTCTGTCCACCAGCTGTTTTCTCTTCAGGTTGATCCACGCTACAAGAAGGGAGCAGAAATGGTTCACCACAGACTGCCTGCTTATGTGCAAAATATGGATCGCTTGGCAGATGCAGAACTGTATGGACTGCTTTAAAAAACTGGATTCAAAAACAAATGGTGGAGGGTGTTTTAAGTGAAGCTTCACAGATGGACTGGATTAGTGTATTGTTACGTAGTTTCCCAATGAGTCATGATGGCCTGTATCATAAATATTAACATTTTACTGTATTTTGTTATGCAAAAGTGTTGAAATAGTTTTTCTATTTCAGAAAGCTATTTTAGATTTTAATGACAAATCAAATCTCTATCAATGTGACAATAGCCTAATAAAAGGACCATTTTGTCCAAGAACAGCCTGTTCATTATGTTAAGTAAAGACTTAAGTTTTGAAATTTATTTTAAAGAACAAAACAATTAACATAGCTATCTTACATCATCTATAGCGAAATGGTGTCCAGCCAGCGCAATGCTGGCCTAGCCACTCAGTCTAGGACCTTCCTCTCCACGTTCCTCCCACAAGCAAGGAGGGCTCCTGGGAAAATGCCTCATGGACTTGGCACTTCACCAACACAGTCCCTAGCAGGGCGGCGAGATCCTGTGATAAACCAGGTAAGCACTCGTTAAACAATAACGGGGTGCTTTTTTTTTTTTTTTTTTGCTTTTCAGTGCATTTTTATTACATACAATTGTGAAACAGATTAGTTCTTGTGCTTCTTAAAACCACTAAATGTACCGAAGGGGGTAGTACAATGTAGTTGAGGGGGATTCAGAACGGTGCATGAATTTCAGGCGGTGAAGACCAAGGAAGTTCCGTTGTACAAAGACATCAAGGCTGTGACAGGCACAGGAGGTGGCGATCAGCAAGGAGGTCACACTCGACAGCGGAGACAACAGGAGCACGAGAAGGAGAGGAAGGAGCTGTTCTCCAAGCCTCCTGCTCAGGTACCACAAGTCTACCTAGCATCTCTTTATTTCATAGTCAAGGCCTAAGGAGTTTTAATTTTCATGTTCTGAGGATGTTATGTGTTATTTTTAAATGTTATTTTTAGGATCTATAAAAAATTTTTTATAGAGAATTTGACAGATTCCCCCTGACAGGTCTGCAACCTTGTTGACATCTTTTGAGTAATGGTGCTACTTTCAATAAAATTTCCTTCAGTTCCACTTCAAAAAAAAAAAGGGGGGAAGACTCATTTTGTTAAAGCTATAATTCAGTTTAATTTAACCTGAAGCACACCAAAGGGTACAAAATTTGCACCATAGAATTGTGTTAGCAACCGTCACTGATTGGGTGTGCAGCAGTTCTTTAATATATGTGTACATGCTTTCCAATAGGGGTGTTACTTTAAAGTGTTTTTTTTTTTTTTTTTTTTTTTAATTCCTTGGTCCCCTCAGAATGTTGAGAAGAAAGCAGAGAGTTCTGATGTGGATCCCCATTCAGAAAACGCAACCGAAACAACAGATTTGCCAACAAGTCACGTCCCAGTCAGCGAGGAAGGGACTTCGATTGTTGAACTGCCCTTTATTAAACTGAGTCAGGAAGAATACGGAGAGCACCATTCATCCATCATGCACTGCAGGTTTCTATAAGTAACACAATCAGATGACAGCAGTGACCCACAGACAAATCTCAAAAGCATTTGGCCTTTTTGCTCATTTGCAGATGAAATGGGCTTGGTTAGTTAGCCCTCAGTAATATGCTCTGTTCCTGCCGTGTCATTTGTATCCTGACTTTCAGTCATCCATCTGTATTTGACTCAGGGTGGACTGTTCTGGAAGGAGAGTAGCCAGTCTTGATGTGGATGGTGTCATCAAGGTGTGGTCTTTCAACCCCATAATGCAGACAAAGGCCACCATCATGTCTAAATCTCCACTTCTGTCACTGGAGTGGGCCTTAAAGCCAGATAGACTGGTATGTTTATATGCCCCCCCCCCCCCTTTTTTTTTTTTTTTATTTGCTAATGTGACATTATGGAGGGGACTTTATATACGTGGATTTTCTAGGAAAGATGTTTAATTTACAAGACTTTGACAGAACTTATATTTTTGTCATCTGGCAGTTAAAAAAAAAAAAAAAAAAAATGTAATTGACATGCACTGTAATGGTGATGTTGTAAATATTGGTAGTGTGAATTGGATCTGAAGCCTCGTTATCTGTGTTCAGCTTCTTTTGGGCAGCGGCGTGGGGACCGTACGCCTGTATGACACAGAAGCAAAGAAGAGCCTGTATGAACTGGCTATAGACGAGGCACACCCACGGTTAGTGTACACAGGGCATTTCCAAGTTTGCAGTTCTCACCATTATAATGTTAGTCTTTGATGGAACTTAACATACAAGATCTATCCATTAACACAAACTCTGAACTACATGTATAGTATACATAAGGTAACATCTTGGGTAAATTCATAGACTACACGTTTGGTTTCATGAGTGAGAGAGTTCAAATTTTCACCTGTACTGTATTACTGAGGTACCTGTTGGTTTTTGCTATGCCTCATGACCCACCCCTGTAACTCCAGCTATTAATGTATTGTCCAGGATCTTGTCCCTAGCCTGTAGCCCTAGCGGGACGTCCTTTGTCTGCTCTGCTGCAGCTGCTGTGCCAACAGCACAGACCAGCCGTGCAGGTAACATGCTGGAGGGAGGGACCCACATCTCTGCCCCAGCACTAGGCAAGCTGCTTCTGTGGGACACCAAGACGGTCAAACAACAGGTACGAAGTGGGAAGACACAGGTGGGCTTGGAAGAGAAATGATTAAACAGATCAGTATAACACTGGCTTTTGACCATCTGACGTCAGCTCAGTTAAAAAAAAAAAAGACAAAAGTTTCTTTGTCCTTCCTGTTGTTTTTGCTCAGCTTCAGTTCTCTCTCGAACCCGGCCCTGTGGCAATAAACTGCACAGCTTTCAACCACAACGGCAACTTACTCGTCACCGGGGCTGCTGATGGCATAATTCGGCTGTTTGGTAAGGGGGGAAAAATAAGGTTATATTACTCAAGGTGTTCTTTGGATTCTTAGTCTACAAAAAGGCCAAGAAGCTCTAAAGATGTATCCTAATCCTACTGCAGACATGCAGCGCTACGAAAGTGCTATGAGTTGGAAGGCACACGAGGGCGAGGTCTATAGCGTAGAGTTCAGTTATGACGAGAACACGGTCTTCAGCATTGGAGAGGACGGAAAGGTAAGGAGCAGTTCCTATAATTTCCAGTTTATTCAGTTTCCGTGGCTTTTGTAATTGTATAATTTAAAATCCTAATTCTAATTAAAATCTTTAGCTCCATAGTTGTCATAGGTGTTTGAAAGGATTGTCGATAATTTAATGCATGTAATTGGAATTTTGTCCTGATTAAATTCTACCAAATTGAACTGACTTCAGTGAAGACTTTAACTAGTAAATGGCAGGACACATTGGTGATTTAAAGTTATACGGTTGGAACATACAGTACTGGGAACAATCGTGGATACAGATTTAATTGCTGTTTGCCGTAGTTCATCCAGTGGAACATCCACCGATGCGGGGTGAAGCAGCTGGAGACTGCCCTGCCACAGGATGCCACGGGGCCCTTTGTGCTATCTGGCTATAGCGGATATCGGCAGGTGCAGGTGCCTCGTGGGCGACTCTTCGCGTTTGACTCGGAGGGCCAGCACGTGCTCACTTGCTCCAGCACCGGGGGCCTCATCTACAGGGTAAACATGCACTGCCTTCTAGTGCTTTGTGGGCCTCTCAATAAGTTCTGATGTGTCTTAATTGGTGATGCTGCAGTTGAGATTTTAAACAATAATATGTTTTTTTTTTTTCTTTCTTTCTTTCATTGCTGAATATTAGCATAAGGGAGTTTTACAGAACTGATACTTTTGTTACAGAACCAACAGTTGCAGTCCTTTAAAAAGCAGCATAAATATTTGCTGGCCATGTCCCTCTGCTGTAAATAAGGACATTTTTGATATACAATGATAGTTAAAAGATGTTGTATAATTATATAATTATAAATCTTGTAAATGAATAATAATGAAGTAGTGAATGTAGATGAGTGCAACTTGAAGCATCAATTAACATGAAAGCCCTGGTGTCAAGCAGATGTACTCACACTTTCACTCAAGAAAGGTATGGCACGGATTTTTGGGCAGTATTGACGTGGGAGGCCTGCCCTTCTCCACAGCACCCAATCCATACATCTTTAGTATCATTTCACTTGGCTGGTTTTTCAAAAGCCAGATTGCAGTAACAGCATGAGCACTATATTCTTCTAACTATCAAGCTCAACCCTCTTGCTGAGCATCCATTATAGTCTGTAGTCTTTAATTGATAATGGCCATTTTGACAACCCCCTGAGGTTTTTTCCTCCACAACATGGAGTTTTTGGTTCCTCTCCGCTATTGTCTGGCTTATTTTGTATTTATTCCTATTGTGTATTTATTCCTTATTGTGTAACATCTGCAATTTCTTCTGTAAAGCACTTTGAGCCACATTGTTGTAAAAGGCGCTATATAAAAATTAACTGAATTGAAGGTGGGACTAGCATTGATTGCAAGACGGGAAAGCTTTTTCCAATAGAAGTGAGCACTTATATTTCCAAGATGGAATCTGAGGTGCTGTGATGGGTTGGCACCCCAAAAAGGGTGTCCCCTGCCTTGTGCCTTAAGGATGCAAGTATCCCCACAACTTCAGGATGGTTGGATCCCAGTTTCTTCAATTAGTTTTCAGTAGGTCCTGCTAAGGGGGAGTGCCTTCTGCCGAGATAAGATGCTAGAGGCTCGTCTACAAATCCCACTATCGCTAAAATACTACAGTAACTGAAATATTATGCTCAAGTTTTGAAAGATGAGTCTGGGCACCTGCTGAGTTCTGTCATTTTTTGACAAGAGCCAGGAGCATAAAACCTCGCTAAAAATATCACTGGTACCAAGCCCACGCAGGTAAATAGTGTACTGCAGAGCTGAGATGTGAGGGATTGCATATCGAGTGCCGTATGATTAATGTGCACTAAGACTGTCCTGTGATCTTGCTTCCAGCTTAACGAGGGCAACGGCAGCCTGGAGAGCGTCCTGCCCCTGGGCGGCCATAAAGCACCAGTGGTCACTGTGGACTGGTGTTCAGCCGTGGACTGTGGCACCTGCCTTACAGCCTCTATGGATGGCAAGATCAAACTAAGCACACTACTGGCTCAGAAGAGTTAATGCTGAGGAGACACTCAAAGCAATCACTGACAACCGCTGGGGTGCAACAGACTTCACGGTTGCGGGAGCACAACACTGACCAGAAGGCACACAGTATTTTATAGGCTGCCTGTACACTTATCCGATGTAGTTCTGATTTGATCTGCGTGTCATTTCCAGAAAGTACATTTTAAATAACTGATTCTTTTGTAGTTTATTTCTTTGTGGAACTTGACATGTAACTGTTTTATTTTGTAGGCTGTTACTTAAGGTTAAAATGATGATTTCATTGACCACTGGTGCCAGAAGGCACAGCCCCAGAAGTTAGGTCATTTCCACATTGCATAGTCTTCCTACAGAGATTTCCTACTGGATATACTTAATTTTGATTGTGACAACACAAAGAGGTAGACCATACTATTTTATATAAACAGTGTTGAAGAAAACTGTTAACATTACTAACATTGCAACAAAAAATATACTTTATGTCATGGCAAATTGATTGCTAAAGAACTGCAGTATTAAATGATGGGAATAGTAGGAGCTGAAATATTTCCAATGTACTTTTTCATTATTTCTATAATGTTGCAAAACATTACAGTAACATCAGTCTGCATAAGATTGGATTTTTTTAGTATTCACTAAACCCTAAGTTCAGGTATCACAAGGTTGTGGTTTAAAATATATCAAAAGACTCAATGTTTTGTTTAATGTAATATAAGACTCAATGTGTCTAAACTGCTGCACACTAAGCATCTTCTGAAGCATGTCTTCCCCCCCCCCCCAAGATTCCTACACTGACACTAACCCAGAGCTGCGATTCACAGTGTGCCACCTGTCCGCTTCCTACTTTATAACACACTGCAGTCATAAATCTCCTTCCAAATATTCAGTGGACACATGCTTTCAGTTGAAGACATCAAAATAATCACAGATGATGTCCTGCTGTTGGACACAGACACGTATACACCTTGAACATAATGGATTTTTTCCTTTTAAACCAAAATTTAATTTACAGTCCTGGTGCACATTACTGTAATACATCTGATACTGTTCTCATTCTGTGTACTACAGTGTCACACTGATGTACAATGGTAGCAAGCATAAACAACGTACATTTCATTTATAGTAACAGTATTAATACCTATAAATATCATCAGAATGAAAAACTGATTAAATATCTATGAGAAAATTATAGGGATGACAAGCCTTCATGGTTTTGCATAAATATTAGTTGTTACATTATGTCCAGTGCAAATCTCCTAAATTTCTGGTCTGATGGTATTACACATACACACTATATTATGAAATGGTTGTTATAGCTAACTTTGCAGCAAGCATTATTAACTCTGACAACTTTAATTTCCCTTTGCAAGTTAACTGACATTGCTCCAGGCAGATACTCAAGTTAAACAGGTAAGAGAAGGTCTCACCCATTTTATGACAGCTGTTATTAAAGGAAGTGTGTACATTTAAAGAAAGTTCACTGTGGCATTTACAAGTCTTCACAATGCCCTGAAGTAAACTGGCACAGTACAGACAGGCATGGCATGTGAATGTGCCACCTGACACTTCCTTCTCAGTATGTGTGGAGTTTATCTAAAAATATAGTCATCATAACTTCATATGCCCTTTAATTTTACATTAATTTATTAATCCCACAGAGAAATTACTTCTCTGCATTTAACCCATCCCCTGGGGGGAGCAGTGGGCAGCCACATGCAGCAACCAGGGAGCTGCTCGGGGTGGGATTTGAACTAGGAGATTCCAGCATCCCAGCCTGATGTTCTACCCATTGAGCCAGTAACACACCAAACATTAAATGACATGAGGAAAAATAAGAAAAGCGAAAACAACTGCTTTACAACTCACCGATAAAATTATATTTGAATGTGTCACAGTATTTTAACACAAGTGCGACAAGTGACTCGGTAGACTTTAATACGCAATTTATATATGCATGGCAAGACTAAGGAAGAGGTTATTTTTACACTGTTTAATGGTATTTAAAAAAAATTTTTCCCATAAAATGTTAAAGGTTTTCAGTTCTTCATTTGCTCTAAGAGGTACAAAAATGATGCTGCTTTAGATGTTACAACTTTAAGTACAACTTTAACCAGTATTCTGATTTATGTCCGCCTTTATGGGTTAGTTCCCACTAAATCTCTCCTTAAATTTCTACGCTAATGAGAATTAAGCCACACATCTTCAGGTCATCTATGAATCGTAATCATCCTGAGGTTGTTTTGTCATGCCATTCATGTCCCCCACAAGGTGCTTAAGCCTTCGTAAGTGATGCAGGGCCCTGCAACAAAAACACCATACATATTAATGCAATTTATTTAAACTGTCTTATCTTGTAATGTAAATAAACAATTACAGGGGGGACAAAATCTCCAAAATTTGTTCACTAATACTGTTCTTTGTGCTATCAAGTAACACCAAAAAAATCACAAAAAAAACTACACACACACTATCATGTCTTAGACCAGTTTAACCCACACATTGCTCTACAACAGGTGTGTCCAATAATGCTCCTAGAGGGCCTCAGTGGGTGCATGGTTTCTCCTCCCACCAATTCATTCATTGTAATTTGTCCACTATCAATTACGTCCTTGCTTCATTCTTACTGACAACTCACATCTGTCTCCACTTAGTTGTTTTAATCCAAATAGTAGTTACAAAGAAGAAACGTAAAAGTTTTGTGCTTTAACATCTATAAGAAAACTATAAATCACACATTACAGTGCCACTCTAACTGGAGATCAGAGCAGAAAATGTCTGGATAATTAGACATGGTGTTTAATTTAAACAAGTAATTATTAATTGTATACAAATTATAATGCATGAACAGCACAAACAGGTGCCAATGACAAAGAATGCTTAATCAGGAGCAGTGATTTATGTGATAATCAACAAGAAATGGATTACAAGATCAAAAATATACTATTACAGTTAAAACATAAAAAGCAACTAAAGTAAAATTTTCTCCTGCTTTTAAATTTGTTGTGAAAATTGAAAAAGTCAACAATATTTAATTAACATTAAGGTTCAACTTACAGCAGAAATTAGCTAAAACAAAAACCTGCTCCCACTGAGACCCTCCAGGACTATGACTGGACACCTCTGCTGTACAATCACACTGTTCTCTGGAGTTAGTATACTTTTGATACAAATACTTAATAAAGCTTCTCAACTCCAAGTACCCATCCTGGTAAGAAGAATCCAACTAGTAAATGAAAACACAAAAGCCTTAAGTATACAGGAGGAATTTTAAATACGACATTTTGAAAGAAACCAGATGATGTTAATGCATTGTGCAACCTCAGAGGCAGTGCTGCAAAAATTAAAGAACTAGTTCATCAGGAACAACTGCAGGTACTGCAAAGTCTGGAACAAACCACCAGTCAAATTGTTTAAGGTAATGCATTATGTCCATTGTAATGTTTAAAACTGGTAGCTGTTTTATTGGTGTATTACTTATGAGACAGTAAAGATTTTGCGTGTTTTGCCCCTAAACCATTTTCCCCCATAAGACCTAAACCATTGTGTGGTCTTAGGGGTCTTGCCTGTATATTATATATTAGCACAAGGGGAGTATACAGAATGTTAAGTCTACACAAGGGTTAAAGTGTTATTTTAGAAACACACAAATGTGCAGTACAAAGCAAATGACACTTAAATACAAACTCTGACATACTGCAAACAAAAACGTGTTTCCTTTACACTGGTGTGAAAAATAAACATTCTGATAATTATGTAGTATGAATAGCTTACATTTGTGATTTCCGTTTTTGATTTTTTGATCATGGGAAGGTCAGATCCAGACAGGAGAAAAATGCTTGGATAGTGATAAATTCATTCAGGGAACTAGCTGAGTGCAGTCAAATTAAATGTTATCCAATCTATATATTTTACTTTGGTAATGAAATACATGAAATTTTTTTTCATTTCGTTTTCAGGGTGAAATTTTTGGCATACGTTTTGTTTCCAAGTCAAAATGTTTCATCTGCTAATTTTAAAACTATTTGTATATCCTCTCAGTAATTAGGTATTTTATAGCCTTTGCTGGTTAAACTTTTAGTTAGATTGCATTTTTGCTGGATTAACAGATGGTATTCATATTTTGCCTTACATGTTAAATTATGGTTTTATATTGTTAATGGAATACGACCTTTCCAGTTGAATTTAGTTTGAATCCACAAATATTGGGAAAGAAGGAACAAGTTATCATGTCTCATATTGCACTTTAACAATTGAGTATTGAATATTTTAAGATTTAAACGCTGGTCATCTTGAATATTGTTTTCATTTAAGACCATGGGCAAATGTTCCTTGGTTTAAGTATTTACTTTAAGTAGTAAATGGAAAGAAAAGTTGTCTCCCTTTTTTTCTGATCCAAAAAAATAAATTTGATCTGCAACTGAAAAACTGATCTGGCCTGTCAATTTTGTGACACACCCAAGCAAGAAAAAAAAAAATACACACCTTTGTAAATCCTTAGAATCAGTAGTTGAATAACCGTTTAGTGGCAATTCCTTTTTCTGCAATAAACACATATCACAAAATCACATTTTCGCTGATTATATGCAAGGTTAAATCTTTGTAATGCTCAGGAAATGTGGAAAGTAAAAGGTCACAACTTGTTATAAACTGAAAACTTTAAAAAATAACAGATGAAAGAATCCTGTGTCATAGCACCAGTTAATGCATATTTACTGTGCATTTACATAGTCAAAAACACAGCTACACAGTAATGAGTCGTTAGTTGTACCTCTTGACACTGTTCCTGTAACCTTGACTTTTGTCCTCTGGGGATCTCTCCATCCTTCCCCCACTTTCTTTGGGCAACTCGCTGTTCTACAGCTTGTAGGCTGAACAACATCTGTTTTAAGGCCTCCACTGGCCCTGGGTGTTTCCGTCTGCTATAACCAGAGAGCTCACCCTGTATAAGAGAATGTGGATAGTATGATCATTTACACCAAGCCTGAGAGATTTTGTTCAGTAATCGTGGTAAAAAA
>JABJVR010000231.1:0-21616 GCA_025773905.1 Chitala chitala | reverse complement strand
CCCAGAGAAAACCCACCAAGCACAGGGAGAACATGCAAACTCCACGCACACAGACCCAAGGCAGGAATTGAGCCCCAAGCCTGGAGGTGCGCGGCGACAGTGCTAACCACCACGCCACCGTGCCGCCTTAACCAATGAATTTCTTAATTCTAAAACTATCTGTATTTTGCACAAGATCCACATAATTCCTTTTTTCATATAGATCCATAGTTTCCTGTATAATGCAGAAACAAAATAATATAAGTTACACATTAATTTATGCACAACAAGCTGACTGACAGATACAAGTGACCGTGTTCAATCATTGGGTTCAAGTGCTCAGCATCGCCTGGAATTTCCAAGTTTGCAACTAACTTTACCCCTCCTTTCACGCCATGCTCCCCCAAAACCACATCACATCACAACAGCAAAACAGTGCACACTATGAAAAGCATAACATATGAATGCTGGCTCTAAAACCAAGATTCCATCTCTGGTCTTGCTGTGCCCACAGAAACTGTAGTTTTGAATTTTTAAAACTGCAGCAGATTCATGTGACATTTTTTTAAATAGAGGAGTGCATTGAGAGCTGATTAGGTAAAGTAAATTAGTAATGTGAGCTGTACAATGACCTCCACACAGAACGGTCCAGACAAATGCAAAAACTTGTCCTGCATCATAAACTTAATAATGTCGGTTCGCTAGTAGCCAGCCCCCACTTCAGCTCATTCCTTTGGTTTGGGTGAAGAAACATCCGTTTCTCCCACATATGGGTGACTGAAACTGCTGAGTCAGGCGGCAGGGCTCTCCAGTCGCTGCTTTTCACGCTTATTTCAACAAATGCAGCAGATATTTGCTACAGATGATGGTGAGTCACAGCAACGTGGATGCTTAGCTCATCACACTGTAGGACCCTTAGACTGAAACTTGATGCCTTGTTTGTCATAATTAGGGAAAATTACATGCAGCTGTTGAACTTCTTAGATGCCCTGTAGGATTGACTAATGAAAATAACAGTGACCTTGGTTACAGGTCTTCTGGGGGTGATACCTATATAATTATTATGTTCAGCAAGCAGCGTGGCCCTTCCTATCCTAGTGGAACAGTCTGCCATAAAAATTCAGTCCCCATCAAGGGTTCTCCGCAAAGATTGGCACCATGCTCCTCTGCTGATACCACACTGGCCATTATTAATAAGCCACAGACAGATGGACATTAACAATTTATTTCTGCTTTGCTTAAATGAGACCTTCCAGGCTCCTGTCTGTTTGATGAATGGCCTACTCAGTAAAGAATCAGCTGTGATGGACAGAAGCACCCCCACATAGCCCACCCACCTTCAGCAGATGTCATCCACCCGCTGTGCAGTAACTATACTCGGAGAGTTTGCTCAAATAACTAAGGAATTAAAACACAGGTGTTTTTAAAATCCATCAATCTCACTGTCATATTTCCACAAAACAAACAGGTGTGTGTTGTTCATCATCTGCCAAAAATGCATCTAATTACATTCATGCCCCTGTCTCAATAACTCTATTTTACACTGCTGTTAATTGCTTTTGCTCAGATAGGAAGACCCTGGGGCATTACGACATCTATGAACCATGTTAACAGCTGCCAAAAATCTCTATAAAAACAATAAGCACGTCTAGTTATCTGACAGCCGCAGAATAACATTGTTTGGCCAATTGTGTTTAGGTGTAGGTAATCGGATTTGGCCAATTAGGTTAAGGTGTAGCTAATCATGTTTGGCCAATCAGGTTTAGGTGTAGCTAAGTGGTACCACAGCTTTGTAGAAGGAGGACCTAGGTCATGTCTACAAGAGCCAGGAAGTGTGTTACTTACATTTTTACATTTTACTTATACCACAGGCTTCAGCAGGTTTCAACAGCAGGAAATTCCAGTCAAACATTTGGGTAAATGCTTTGAATGTGTTAACGTAAAAGTGCAATACAGGAAGGAAATGTTACAGAATGTACACTTAAAACAGTCTTATATTCAACTAAAACAGAATCTCTCACACACAATGTCACATGTAGAGGAAATGTTACATTTTAATCTTTTGCGTAATAGTTAGCTTTACTGCATGTTGACAGTAGCATGCAGACACATGAGAAACCATATAATTATATCTTGAAAAAGAAACAATTTTCCTTACAAATCATGAGGAGACATCTTTCTTCAACTTTTATTAATTGGAAATAACATTCCACTGGGGGGAAAAATTGATTTTCATATTTTTAAATTGAATCGATAAAAGGGATTCAGTGCATCAGTGTATACAAATGTCTCTCTGTACGTGAGAGCAGAGGTGCTGTCTCCTTCCATGGACGTGAGCGATTTGCTCATCTTCCGCAACAGTGCTTCAATTAGTCAACCTGGCCTTGTCAACCAGTCAATAATGGAGTTCTGATTAAGGTCCCTCATTGTTGTCCTAATGAGATCTAATGCTCACTAGTCAAGAGATGGATTTGATTGCATCATTGAAATGCTCTAAATCAAATGCTGAAAAGGTAGGGTTCGCTGTCCTTATGCTTTATAGATACATTTACAGCAATTCAAGTGGGCGCAGCTGGAAAATGAAAAAGACAAAGACTCAACATCACAGTAGATGGCATCAAGGTTTGGAGGTGATAAGGAGAATGTGATACAAACGGGTCCCTGGGCACTGTTTGCAGGATGGGACCACACTTGGTATGTTTATTGGCACAGCTCTCCAGATCTGCCTTTTGCAGTCCTCCGCCTCCGGTAGCCAGACAATCTGACTCACCCCAGCCCCCCGTGGAGCCCAGCACACATTCACAAATATTTTCCTGTCATGTGCAGATATATTTGTGCTTTGGGGACATCTACACATGGATACACACATTCTCTAGGACTAAAACTCCTGGAGTGGAGGTCAGAACATCATTTTCACTTCTATCAGTATTCCCTGTTGGTGTATTTTTTCCTTTTCCATATCCGTGCTGAGACATTCTTGCAAACTCTGCGACAACTAGCATTTAAAAATGCATTACACCAAGTTGATTTGATTGACAAGTTAATTCACATTTTATTTGTCCCTTAATTGTTTGGATTGGTTTGAAAGAGCGATGAAGATGTTGAAAAGAAAGACACCACATGCTGAGGAAGAAATCAAAACCCATGCTGTACGGTGAATGTAAACCTTTCTCACAGCAGTCTGCCTCTCAGGATTCTCAAACACACACAAGCAAGATCCTCCACAGCCAGTACAGGTGGGATGTCTCTTCTTTGCCATGTCAAGACAACCAAAGACATCGAGATGCTAGAAATGGAGAAGAGGGAGTCACGCTGTTATGCAAATTAGGAGCGTAGCTTCATGTTGTTCAAATCCAGCCAGGACAAGAATGCACAGAAGAAAAAAAAAGCCAAGTGCTCCCGTTTCATTTGTCTTCCTTTGGCAACACAAATGAGGACTCAAAGGAACAAAAGCAAAGAAGCAATTTCTTCAGCTTCCACAAGAAGTGGAATTAAGCAGAGTGGTCCTCACAGTGGGGCTTGCTCCAGGCTGTGCGGAGCTGCATTAGTGTGTGCAGCCTCTCTGCATGCTGTTTCCATTCCACATCACTGCACCGTGCAAACCCCATGCTCTCAGAGCTGGGAAATATCTCTGGCAGCACCAGCTGTCAGCACCCCAGCTGGTCACACAGTGCCTCACCGTTCCTTGGTATTCCTTTCAACACATTAACAATTTTTAAATACCTTAACATTTTTATGTTATTCATCAAAACTGACTTGCAATAACAATACAGGCAATGTATGTATTAAAGAAATACAGTGAAACCAGTGCAGCTCCTCCTTCACAAAATACAGGACATAATGTCTTCTACCTCAATACATGAAATTTTGTACTAAATGTATACTGCATTTTCCCTTCTTGTCAGTTCACTAGTGGCTAGCCCCCAGAAAATAAAGTTTATAAACATATAATCTAAATTTATTTTAAATAAACTGTCCATTTGCAGCATAACTAAGTAACAAATAGTAGTCTTTCGGTGTTTTTGTGTGTGTGTGTGTGTGTGTGTGCGTGCTGTCAAAAAAGACATGCTTGAATTTAACATGTTGCAACAAGTTTGCATAGCAACAATACACATCACTTCAGAGTTGGTGACACAGGACATCAGATTAAAGTGCAAATTTGATATGCCTGATGCAGGAAATCTGTGGTAAAATGATGTCATGCAGATTAAGATATAGATTAGATTTTGCAAAGAAAAATAATTAAAATCTATATAGTTGAGGTTGAGCCAAGTGTTTAAATCTGTTCATCTCTGAGGCTTGTCTTGATGTTTGTATGCACCGCCATCTACAAAAAGACTTATGGGAATTCAGGCTTTATCGGTCTGAAGCCATAGTTTGTTCCTCCTTCTTTGGTGGGAAAAGTGAGACATTAAGACAGGGAGAGAGACTTAAACAAATTAGACAGGAGCACAGAGCCATAATGCTTGGTAATAGCTGTCAAGGACATTTTACAGATCTGAGTTCATAAATCTCATTTTGAACAATTTGTGCTCGGCAAAATGCCTTTTGTATTGGATTAATTGAGTTATTACTTTCCAGAATGTATTGTTGGTGTGAGCGATTAGGTCAAATTCCCCTTGGCTGAATTTAATGGATGGAGACAGATGTTAGCAAATTAGTTTTTGGGGTCCAAAATACATTTCAGGATTCCACAATGCTGCACTGTGATGAAGCTAAACTGTTGGCACTTGTTTTGGTATTTTATTTGGTATTTTGTTAATATTTGGTCTCAGTCAGTGCCTCTAGCTGCCATAGAAATTTGTTATCAATATCATCCAAACATGAATTAACTGTGACCACTTGTTACATTTGAAAACAATCCAAGTCCTTTAATATTAACAAGCAAGTTTAGTCCATCCACAAAGTAAGATGATAGCCTGTAACATCCTTGAGAGCAATCTGAGAGTTACACTGGCTGATGGATTGCCTGTCAGATATACACATTCTGCTGAACTGGGTTATGATGTTATAAATTGCTGTGATGACGGAGAGGCTCCGTAAATAAAAACGTATGTTTCCTGTGTAACATCATATTTTACTCCTGTAATGAAGATACAGAAAGTGCTGAGTAATATGAAGAGGTTATAAAATTAAATAATTTGTAATTACTAATCCAGGGTAAAAGATGTAAAACTAATTGGATTCTTTCCATAAATGCCCCACAATTACTCTTGAGATTTATATTTAGTGGAAATAAATGAATAGCTGGATGGCATATTATATTTACCCTATATATAAAATACTAAATTTCATTTGAAAATTGTAAATGATATGTGTATATATATATAGATAATATATATGCATGCAGTCAAAAATTTGGACACACCTTCTATGGTTTTCCTTTATTTTTAGTTTTCAACATTGTATATTAATACTGAAGACATTGAAATTATGACAGAACAAATATGGAATTATGTAGTCAACAAAAACATGTTAAATAACCCAGAATATGTTTTACATTTTTGATTTTTCATTCTAGTCCAACTCATCCCAAAAAATGTCAACTGGATTTAGATTTGGTGATTGTGGAGGCCAGGTCATCAGATGTAGAACTCCATCACTCTCCTTCTTGGACAAATACCTCTTACATAACCTACTGTAGAGGTGTGTTTGGGGTCATTGTCCTGTTGGAAAACAAATGATGGTCCCACTAAGTGCAAACCAGATGGGATGGCATGTCGCTGAAAAATGCTGTGGTAGCCATGCTGGTTAAGTTTGCCCTCAATTTTGACTAAGTCACCAACAGTGTCACCAGCAAAGCACCCCCACACCATCTCACCTCCTCTATGCTTCACAACAGGAGCCACACATTTAGGAGCTGTCTGTTCATTCTCTCTATGTCTAACAAAGACACGGTGGTTAAAACCAAAAATCATAAAGTCCATTCCTTATGTTTCTTGGCTCAAGAAAGTCTCTTTTGCTTGTTGTTCTTCCAAAGTAATGGTTTCTTTGCCACAATTCAAGCATGAAGGCTTGACTCACGGTCTCCTTTGGATAGTGGATGTTGAAACGTCCGCTACGTTGAACTCCCACAAGCACTCCCACAAGCATTTGTGTGGACTCTAATCCGAATGGCTGTAAATTGGCAGTTTCTGAGGCAGGTAATTCGAATAAACTTATCCTCTGCAAAAAAGGTAGCTCTTGGTCTTCTTTCTGGGACGGTCCTCATGAGAGCCAGTTTCATCATAGTGTTTGATGGTTTTGGCAACTGCACTTGGGGATACATTCAAAGTTCTTGAGATTTTTTGGATTGACTGACCTTCATTTCTTTAAGTAATGATGTCTTTTAACTGAGTGTTTCCTGCCATAATATGGATTTGTACAGTAGTTGTAGCAGCACTACCAGGGCTGTTGACTATGTACCCACCCTTCCTCTGCACAAGACAACTGATGGTCTAAAGCATATTAAGAAGGCAAGAAATGACACAAAGAAACTCTTCACAAGGCACAGCACACCTGTGAAGTGAAAACCATTCCAAGTGACTGCTTTGTGAATCTAATGAGAGAACGGCCATGTGTGCGCCAAGCTGTCATTAAAGGTAAACGTAGCTACTTATATTTTTAAAATATAAAAAATATTCTGGGTTGTTTAAAACTTTTTTTTAGTATATAATTCCATACGTGTTCTTTCATAGTTTGGATGTCTTCAGTTAATGTACAATGTTGAAAATAATAAAAATAAAGAGAAACCACTGAAGGAGAAGGTATGTCCAAACTTTTGACTGGTAGTGTGTGTGTGTGTGTGTAAATTAAGTACTTTACTTCAATAGTAGCCATACATTTCTTTCCATATCCAAATATAGGAATTCATGTAGTTATAAATTATCTTGAATATGTAAATGCAGTTCAGCTTTAGTAGTTGCTGGCTTACAGCATGTAATTAGACTTATTTTAAAAACCCATTAAGATGTCACCATTGAGACGTGCACCGTGCATCCCTTACACTGCGTGAATTCGAGGCACCTTTACCGTATGTGTGCCAGACACACACGTGTCATCAGCTGGAAAAGCGTGGAAACACTTTCTGAGCAAAGTGACATGTGCTGTTGTTAGTCACAGAGGGAGTACTCCAATTAAACATCAGCTTCTCTTTCCTGAATATTTTAAAACTTTTAAAAGAAAGGGGTAAAGCATAAGACAGCGTGTCTCAGCATCTTGCAAATTAAGTGGGTGGAAGCCTTCTTACCAGCTTTCTGATTTAAACACGTTTTTGCAATACAACCATGTTAAACAATCTTGTTTATAATACCATGACAACACATTTTTATGCTTCAATTACAAAATTTTGTTTCTCCTGACTAAACTGAATAAAAATGATCATATATTTATCCAAAGCAGGGATTATTTTCATCATTAATTTACAAGGGACTGGGGGGGGGGAATTAAGAATTATTATTATTCCACATGTACATGAGACAAAAAGCTAAATAAATACTATGCATATATTTAGTTGAAATGTGCTTTCATTTCAGTGTGGCTTGTACAACCAGTATAACATGCTCTACACCAGTGACAGTAGTCTGGTGTTTGAGGTTATGATTTGTGTTGCCACTTGCCTTAGGGAGTCCAGAGCAGATTCAGCTGAAGGTCTACAATGTGATCTGTTCTCTGCTCAAACCAGAATTACCTTCAGCTGAGGAAGGGATGTAATGATATTACAGGTATTACAATCACCCCTCACATTCATGAGGCTTAGAGGTGGAAGGAATATTAAAATTTGTAAATACTTGCCTCACCCCCCTCCTCCCCAAGTCCATAAGTCTGTTAGCCTGACCAATAACAAAAAAAATCTATTACCAAAAGCAGGCTACCATACTGCGTTCGCAGAGTTTCTACTATGAACCATATCTAGCAGTTCCATATTTAGTGTTCGTTCACAGCCTTTTTCGTCTTACTTTCAGAAGC
This sequence comes from Chitala chitala, assembly GCA_025773905.1. Taxonomy (NCBI): domain Eukaryota; kingdom Metazoa; phylum Chordata; class Actinopteri; order Osteoglossiformes; family Notopteridae; genus Chitala; species Chitala chitala. The sequence goes on along the minus strand of JABJVR010000231.1, from coordinate 13,690 downwards.
ACGGGGAGTGCCGTGTGAGATTCCACGGTCACAAAGTCGGTTAATGCATGAGCGAGGCTGGCTGCCAAGACATATATACTTTTAATATTAGGGACAGTATGAACTTAAAGAAATTAAAGAAATTGACATACATGATTTAATGTAATACAAATTTTCCAGTATTGCTTATATACTGTAACAACCCCTGCATGTGGCTGTATTGATGGTGATGTCACCCACTGGGTCAGGACAAGAGTTTGATTGGCTTCCAGAGGTAAAGACCTACATCTTTGGCTCACCGGGTAATTCTCCTGTCTGGTGTGCTGTGCAGCCTCAACAAGGTGTCAGAAACATTTGTTAGAGATTTTGGTCCATATTGACATGATAGCATCACGCAGTTGCTGCAGATTTGTCGGCTGCACATCCATGATGCGAATCTCCCGTTCCACCACATCCCAAAGGTGCTCTGTTGGATTGAGATCTGGTGAGTGTGGAGGCCATTTGAGTAAAGTGAACTCATTGTCATGTTCAAGAAACCAGCCTGAGATAATTTCATCTTTGTGACATGGAGCGTTATCATGCTAGAAGAATCCATCAAAAGAATGTCGTAAAGGGATGGACATGGTCAACAACAATACTTCGGTAGGCTGTGGCATTTAAATGGTGCTAAATTGGGACCAAGGGCCCCAAAGTGTGCCAAGAAAATATCCCCCACACCATCATGCGACCACCACCAGCCTAAACCGTTGATATAATACAGGACAGATCCACGCTTATGCCATATTCTGACCCTACCATCCGAATGTCGCAGAGGAAATTAAGACTCATCAGAACAGGAAACAATTTTCAATTGTCCAATTTTGGTGAGCCCATGTGAATTGTACCCTCAGTTTCCTGTCCATAGCTGACAGGAGTGGCGCCCGGGGTGGTCTCCTGCTGCTGTAGCCCATCTGCTTCAAGGTTTGATGTGTTGTGCATTCAGAGATGCTCTTCAGCATACCTCACTTGTAACCAGTGGTTATTTGAGTTACTGTTGCCTTTCTATCAGCTTGAACCAGTGTGGCCATTCTCCTCTGACCCCTGGCACCAACAAGGCCTTTTTGCCCAGAGAGCTGCCGCTCACTGGATATTTTCTCTTTTTCAGACCATTTTCCACAAACCCTAGAGATGGTTGTGCATGAAAATCTCAGTAGATCAGCAGTTTTCGAAATACTCAGACCAGCTCGTCTAGCACCAACAAACATGCCACATTCAAAGTCACAAAATCACCTTTCTTGTAGACTCTGATGCTCAGTTAGAACTTTAGCAGATCATCCTGACCATGTCTACATGCCTAAATGCATTGGGCTGCTGCCATGTGATTGGCTGATGAGATATTTGCAGTAATGAGCAGTAGTATCCAATAAAGTGACTGGTGAGGGTATTCCCACTTAATTGTGCACGGCCAACGAATAACACTTTAATGTCAAGTTCACAAATGTGGAGAGGAAACTGCATTTTGAAATTCCTAATTTCTGAAGAAAATGTGGTCATACTGGAAATGTTTGTGTTACTCACAAAATTTTTTGATGGATGAGAGCTTTTTTTGGCCTCACTAAGTGGGCTGGTATGACAGGAGGCTTTACCACTGTAACATATTACATTTCCAAGAGTACATTTCAAAGTATTTATTGTCATAGTCAGGGGCAGTCTGCCTCTCCAGAGGGATCTTTGCCCACTAAGCCAGAGGGAGTATTGCTAACTGCCCCGAAGCCATGGGAACCACATCCACCTTTTGTTGCACCAGGCCGCACACCTGCCTCTCAGTTGTCTCCATAACACAGGGGACTCTGTGCAGGTAACAGACGGGGTCCCATGGAAGTGCCTGACAGGCAACACCCGCCCTTTTCTTTGTTCCAGCATGAGTCACAAAAAATAAATATAACAACACTCTCGCTGACAAATTTCTGTGATTACACTACAACTGAATTTTCTGTCTTCAGATCTTTTTATTATAAAAGTCTTTGTGTATATATATTTATGGATGCATCATATACCCATACATCCAAACACTAACATCCTTCCAATAGTACTTAGCGTGCATAACATAATTACCACTGCAAAACTGACACTGCGTTTTAAAATGCAGCGCAATTTCTTACACGAGAACATGCAGCAGAATACATAGGACTGTTGAGGTAAAAATGTTTTTCCTTGAACTATAATATGTATGTTACTGTTACATTCCTTCAGTGATAACCATTGTAATGTGTTCACACAATTATGAAATATTTTCACAATAGCAAACATGCATAGTAATGAGTATAGTAAAGTCATGGGTAAAGTCTCATAAAACCAAACTTGACTTATGTGCAGAATTCCTGTTTGTTTAAGGAGCACCATATTCATTAGTGACTTTTCTGTTCAATGTTTTTAAATTACACTATTAATACAGGGCAGTCTGGACATCAGCCAGAGAATAATATAAATCACGTCTACCTTTAATCTGAAGTGTTTAAAAATGCACAAAAGGATTATTTACGGGGTTGCATATTTTCTGGTTGAATTAAAGACCTTGTCAGAAAGAATAAACCATTTGCTTCAGTTCAGATGTTCAGTCAAAAAAGCTGCACGTTAAAACCATGACAAGTGCTTAAATCGGAATCCTGTTCTAGAAAAAAGGTTTTTTTTTTTTTTTTAACGCAGTGGATATTGTGCAAAAAGAACTGAAATAGAAAAGTATTAATTATTTTGCTGTGCACTCTCTTAACCAATATGCTAATCTTGGCTTCTTAAATGAGTATTAATGAGGGCTCAGTGGAGGGGCTCAGTTTGGACTGCTTTGTGATTTAATCACGACAATTAGTCAATCCAGAAATTTGAATTTATAATAATAGTTTTGACAAATAATTTAATCTTAGTTCTATGACATTTCCAAAAGAAATCTGATCTTTAGGTACGAACTTGTTGACAAATTAAGATATTAAAATAACACAATCAAAACTTTGTTCTGCTAGAAATAAAAAATAAAAAATTACGGAATGCATTTTCTGTTCTCCAAAGCCAGTCTCTAACCCTATGAAGCAGACGGATGGCTGTCTTCCCCTCAAACTCATTCCTTACTGAATAAATTGAGCTTTTTTTTTTTTGCTAGATGAAGTTAGGGACATGGAATCTACATGTTGTACATTTCTTCTGAAAAATAATTACCTCTATAACACAGGGAAGCAAGTCCTATGCAACTATAATGAGCATAATAAAACACTACTAGGGAAACGGCCGAGGCACAGACCCTGTTCTAAATCCTAAATTCAGGCTTGGTGGGACGGCCAGGGAATTGGGATCGGCGTGGTGTGTTTAAATTGTTATTTGGACAGGCGCGGCTTCCGCAGTGGAGACACTGTGGCTCTGGGGACCTGTTGAAGGGGTAAGACCGTGGCTAATAGTCTAGCAAAAGGGGGGCAGGGGCTGTCCTGTGTGACCACAGAGGTGGTGGAAGCTTCTGAACAAAGAACAGCGTTCCTCGGGAACCTTGTTAGCAGTGATGACCTCAGTTGACAGAGCAACTTGTTAACACTGTTGATGACACCAAAGGAGGAAAACTCATTAGCTGGGAAAAGTGTGGACAACAAGGGTCAATCACCTGAGACAAAACAACTGCCCGGTACAGTCTCTGTGGACAAAGATGGAGCTAATCACATCCTGACCTCCAGCGTTGTAGAAAATCTGGGCAAGTTCAGTTCCCCTCCAATCCACAAAGACGGCACTGCAAAAACTAACAATACTTTTTAAAATTTACATTTAGAATGCAAAAAGACACCTGTAACCATCTCTGACACAGCATGGAAGCAGCATTTACAGTATAACGTACATGCACCTCCCTTAGATAAGACTGTCAGAGGGTCCAGGAGCTTCAGGGAGTGGTACCTCTTTCTGCATGGTCCCCGGCCGGTAGACAAAGTAATACTCCTTGCGCGGTTCGCTGTGGTGCAAGCTGGACTTGATGGAGAGCGGCAGCTCATCTGGAGCCAAAGGCCGATACTGTCCATCAACCAGCACAAACAGTCCATAGCAATCCGGCTCCAGAACTTCGAATTTCTTTGCGCACTGGTTGCACAAGTCCAGGGCGGTAGTGTCTTGGTGGGCACCCAGGGTTTTGGTATTGGAGCCCGCCTCCAGGAAGGACACGTTGATAAAATTCTAAAGGAAGAAACAAACCTTTGAAGAAACCTTTGGGTCAACAGACACACAATTCAGCCTGCCCCCAGAGTTCCTGCTGTTTAGCCTCACCCTAAATGCCAGACAGCTTTGGCTGCTCAGCTGAAAGCCCTGTCTTTGCCTCAGGTCCTGCACTGCTCCATGCCTCCTACCTGGACAGTGGTACGGGATCCCCTTGCTTTGTTGAGAGTACGGCGCCTCTCCCACCGGTGGATGGAGTCCTGGATCTCCAAGCTGAGCTGGCCCGTCACCTCCAGCTTATCATAGTTCTTTATGTGCTCCAGTGCTCCATAGGTAGTTGTCAGGTAGTAAGAGCCTAAATGGCACATTAGCACAACAAATGATGCCAGGAATTCAACCCGCCACAGGTGGCAACTAGACAAGGAATCTTTTCCTCTTCTGCAGCGCTGGATGTAGACAGCAAAGCTGTTGAATCATTTTCACACTTGACAGTAGAACAGCAGGTGCCATGTTGCAGTAATTAAAACAAGAGCAGAATGATTTTGATGTGGTGTTCAACATGACATTCTGCTACATTGAAGACGACAGCAAAGCACCTTTCTGACTCTGCGTGTGTGTCAGAGAGCACAAGTAAACCATAAGGCCATTTTTAACCTGGATACAAAGGTTTTCAGCATTAGCATAAGTGGCATGAAGAGCCTAGAGATGCATCGATTTTTTAAACAGCGGATGGTGAATGTTTCCATACTTTTGTGACATTTGCTAAGGAGATCGACACATCCCAACACAGCTGTGTGCGTGAACAGCAGTACAAGGAAGGCCACAATGGTTTTTATCAATCACTATGTAAGTCCCTTTGCCAGCATTAATCCCTCACACATCACCAAGCAGCAGGCCTATTGAACAGGCCAGCGATATGCCTTTGTGAGGGTGCCCACCTTCTCCCAGCTGCAGGGCAGGGTCCATCAGCTCCATCATGTACTCCACGTCCAACAGCAATGGGGCCATGTTGCTCCTCACCAAGACGTACATGAGCACGGGCAGGAAGTCGTCTGCACCATAGGGCTTTCCTGCACGGGTGAAGTGTGTGTCAGATATGGGCAACCATGCGCATTCGCACACACTGAGCTGTTAAAAAAAGCCTAGATGTAGGACCCCATTGTGCTTCAGACTTAATTTCTCCTACTCTATCAAGAACATACTTTGCTCTAGCAGGGTTTCTGACTAAAGACAACAAACTGTGTTTATTTTTCAAGAAAACAGCAACGCTTTAAAATATGGGTCCACAACGAGCCAAGCCAAGAAAGACCCTTTATTTGTGCTTTACGGATTGGCCTGTTTCTACAGTCGATGGCTGCACCTGATGGGGGGTTAGATGGTTATAGGCTTTGAGATCCTGCTCTCAACACTCTACCATGCCTGTGTGTCAACAGAGCAGCTGCAGATGTGACGCGTGCTACGGGCTCACCTGGGCTGCTCACAGACATGGAGTCGTAGATGATCTTACAGGTCTTCAGCAGGATGGTTATCTTCTTCTCCGGCGAGTACTCCTTGTGCAGCGAGCCCAGCTTGAGCTGGATCTTCTCCATGGCAGAGGCCTCCGGCACACTGGTGGTAATGCCCAGGTCAGTGGTGGTGGTGCTGAGCACAACCCGCTGGTGCTCTCGCAGCCGCTCCAGGGAGTCGTCCTGGGTGTGGATGTCAGAGAGGCGCGAGTATATGGCCTCCCGCAGGGGCTTCAGCACGCTCTTACACAGCGCTGCCTCGATGATCACCTCTGCAGACATGGTAGCGCAAGGACGATAAAAACAGAACAGGCCTTGCATCAAGACCACTGTGGTATCTCATAAAGAAAAAGCAAGGCCATGATTCCCTCAGTATAACATGGGAGCTCTAATCTCTTTCATTAATTTCAATGTCATTTGGATGATTAAGGACCACATGTACAACCAGAAACAGATGCACACCTTTATATAAACAGACAGACACACACACACACGCTATTACTTTGCTGAGAAGAGTTATGTAGTGCAGGTCTATTTCCTGAAACGTTCACACAGTGGCTATAACCTAGTTGCTCAATGGCCGCAAGAGCGATTAAGAAACAAAAATAGTTTTTGTACACATATGGTTTTAGCCTATGTCTGCACAGGCCACTGTATTTTTGGTGTATAATTACAGAAAACAAAATACAGACAAAACAATTAGTGTTTGCTACAAAAAAAACTGCTAATCATTTCAAAGAGAGCTCATTGGCAGTTACTTGATATGGTAACAGATACTAATGTGCAAACACTTATCGGCGTCCTGACGTGTCCTTGAACAAACAGACACAACTGGCCTTATTATATTTTCAGCCACGGACACCACTCTTTGCAGCCACCATTTATGACTTGCAGATTGTGACCAGGATTGCCTCAGTAGCAGCACAAAGTTTGTCTTTCTGATGGAGAGCAGTGGGGGAGGGAGAGATGAGGCGGGGGCGGTGGGGCCGTTTAAGGTTCCACTGCATGTTTCCGTGCTCCCCCGGGCCTTGTTATGAGCCTGACAGTTGCTGGCTAGCTACACTAAGATATGCACTGCTGCTGCAAACAGTACCGTCTCCTGCATGGCTCCAGCTCCTAAGTGCTTTCTTGCCCCAAAAGGAGCTGTTACAAAGACTGACGATATATTGTAGGGGAAAAGCATCAAATGAAATGTGCTGGCATTAAGGAACCTGGTAAGTGCTAAATGAGGGACTAACATAGAGCAGATTTAAACAGATCTGAAGTATTTTGGGTCTAAAAATTAACTTCTTTAATGTTGTATGTTACTGGCTGTATTTAAAGACTGACTTCAAATGTCAAAGTTTTAATGTTTTTAGTCACAGCTAAAGTGCACACCTGAAGTCTATTAAGTAACCTGTGTTCTGGCTTACCAAGCTTCTCCTCAGGATGGATCACTGGTTCCAGTATGGCTTTCAGCTCGACGCTCTGGATCAGGTAGTTCTTCAGCTGGGTCATCATCAACCGGATCTCCTGCAGCATCTCCGTGCTGGAGTTGTGCTTCTCCATGGTGTCCAGGGTGAAGGCCCGATAGTCACGCACCAGGTTTCCAAAGTAGGAGTCGCGGTCCTGGGCCAGCTCCACAATGCGTTTCTTCAGCTTCCTGTCTGCACACATGAACCTGGTGAAGATGTTTGAAAAGTTCACCATGGAGAGCCTCTGCTTGGCCTTGCCCAGCATGATAGTAGAGCTTCTCTTCATGGGGGCCACGGCCTCGCCTGCCGCGTCCCCCTCCTCCTCCGTGCTGCTCGTGGAGTAAGAGTCTGGGTCGAGCTGGGTCACCCCGCCCTCGGGAGAGTACAAGGACACATCTGAGCCCTGGAGCTCAGCAGTAGAAATGCGATGACGCATCGTGGGTGGCGTGCCAGAGGTCTGAGAAGAGGAGACCTCACCGAGCACATCCAGGGGCGTCCTGCTCAATTCTCCCCCTTTTGGGGCAGCTACAACAGAGGGAATAACTTGGGACTGCCTCTTCTTCCTGGGTGGGGCAACAGGTTGTGGTTTTGTGGCTGGGGGTGGGATGACAGCGCAGTCCAATGCGGCGGCAGGCCTGGCAGGGCGAGCAGGTCTAGCAGCTTTTGGGAGCGCCTCTCTGGGACAATGAGCCTCAGCGGCGTTGTCAATGCAAACCAGGGTTGCCACGGGCACCGCATCATCGTTCCCTCCACCTTCACTTGTCACAACTCCATGCTCCTCCAGCCGTTTGTCAGACGGCCTGCGCCGGGGGGGCACGGGAGGGTTGCGCCGCTGCGCCTGGGGGTGCTGTGCTGTGCTGGCAGCTTGGTCAGACCCACGCTGCAGCTGTGGCTGCACGTCTGCACTTTCCTCTGCTGCTGTTCCTGCAGGGGGCTGGGTGGGAAGCATGGGAGCGCATCGTGGAACAGACAGTGGAGGCTGTGGGGCCCGGCCCCTCGCCGGCCTGGGTACAACTGGGGAATCGTCCAAGGAAACTGGCCGCGGGGGCAGAGGGGGGGGCCTCTTGTACCGGGGCAGGACCTGGCCTGGCGTTGTCAGGCTCTGGCTCCGCGAGACGGGCAAAGAACAGGGCAGGATGTCACAGTGCTCCTCGATGAATACTGCGTTGACATACCAGAATCGGCGGTCTTCAGCTGGCGGCTCCATCTCCCCCAGCCTCTTGCTATGGTGGCTCTGAGGGCTGCCAGAGGCATTTTCCACCTCAGGGCACGTGTTCAGAGCTGAGCCCCAGAATTCTGTCCAGCAGGGATCAGGAAGACAGTCTGAGACACCCAGTCAAAAGCATCACACCGTTTGCTTCATAAAAACAGCTGGTTAAAGATAGGCTTAACTGTATAGGTGTATCACAAATCTCCATAAAAATGATAAAAAAGGCAGGATGACACTACACTACAATTTATAATTTGCATAAGAGTCACGTTCAAGAATGTTTCTAATGCATCCTATTAAACACCTAGATGAAACACCTTGTTCACAGTTTGAAGTTGGAATCGGTTGACCCCTTGTTTGCAAGTCCAGTTTTTTTTTCTGAACATCAATGTAAAAAGAGCAATTCAATGCTCTTACCTGAGCCCAAACTTGAGATCATCTCCATATCCTCATACTTTGGTGCATGTTCAATGGCCCAGGGCAACCTCAGTTTCAGAGGCAGAATGTCTCTGTGGAGAGAGGAAGTAAGTGAGACTACACCAGAGCAGGTATCCAGATAAAGCTCTCAGGCAGATCAACTGCTTAAAATGCAGAAGAAACAACTTCTAAGGATAAAGTGAATGTGGGCAAACACCTGCTTTACACTCATATTCCTAGGCTTGACCCAACATCTGCTCTACATTCCCTTCTGATATTACCAGTGTTAGACGTTACCACGGAAACAGGTTCGTCCAAACACACGACCTTCTCTTCTATACTTTGGTTTATTTCACTCGTAAACAATGCAGAGCAGCCTGCCTATGTTTATGTATTTTTAGACTGTTACCAGTACACCAGTTGCCTTTCTAAAAACATATGCTAATTGAGTTTGACCCTTCTTTTAACACCCCTTAGAAGGAGAAACAACTTTCATGGAATTCAAACAAGAGAAACAATTGACAGGGAGGATTTTGAGCAAAGCAAAACATTTTTAATTAATTGTAGTCTTTTAGGGTCACAGATTCTCTTAAACATTACTTGTAAAATAAGAAAAATCTATATACTGCTAATATGAATAGACCAGTAGCAGAACACAGATTTTTATCAGCAGCTGGAGTTTCTTATTAGCAATGATGTCAATTTTCTTTGATAAAGAAAACCACATAAAATTAATTCTATTTACCTTTAACTCAAAGACCTTACATCAATCATTTTATTGTGTAGCACAAGTTTAAATGTGTGGAACGTCTTACCGACTGACGCAGTAGAAGGCAATGAGTTTGAAAATGTCATCAAATACTAGAAGTGAGCCGTCCAGGTAGATCACTGTACAGGGGACAGAAACGGGTCTGAGAACAGTGCACGTGATTCACTGCTATCTCCTTAAAGACCCCTTATACACACACACACCTGAAGACAAACGGGGGTTTCCTGTTTTGTTATAATTGAAACCAGCAGTATGCATGCAGCTCTGCAATGCTGACCATACAGATGCATGACACCATATACTACATTCAAAATGAAAGTCTGACAAGATCACCAATTATATGAATGTTTATTTGTTGCATCTTGCTATTTTTACCAGCACCAGTGTCTGGTCTTAGAAGAGGGCCAGCACAGTAACCTTGACATTACTGGCCTGTCACAACTCAGAGCGGAGGAGATGCAGAAGAAGCCAGCTTGTGATGAGAGTTATGATCACCTGCTCCCTCACTGGAGGCAGAGTGTCAGAGTCATCCATTTACACTTACATGCCTTTCCTGTCACAAGCTTACAACCAGATCAAAGTGACATGACTACACTTCTTTTCCAGAATGACATTTGTGTCATCTTCAAATTCCTCTTTCCTGAGCCCTTGGCCCTAACTGCACAGCTCTGCCGAAGTCACAAGTCTGCCCCCTGACTTGTTTTCAGAGTCTGACACAGCACTCGAGCAAAAATATAAGAGAACTGATTTAGGAGATTTTAGGCTCTTTGAGTTACTATGTCATTTTTGAAAAGGGAATACCAGCAAGGTTGCAGTGTTAACAGTGCAGGAAGTAATGGATAGCATCATATCAGCTCTGTACAGGAAGTGGTCAACGTGTCCCCCCTCCCCTTTGAGAACTGGCTTGTACAAGTTATCTGTAAAGCAATTCTGACTGTGGTTTCCCTCAAACTTTGGTGCGATAGTGCTGTTTAACATTGTAATTTCTGTAATTCAGTAAAAACTACAACAATGCTAGACAAAATCACCCATAAACTACAATCAATATTCTGAATTGCATATTTTTTACATTTGCACATCTGCAATCCATTCAGAATGGTGCCATTCATTCATTCTGTACCCCCATAAACCTTAAACTATTTGATAACTCACATGACTTCGCTTCCTTGATAAGCAGATCCTGAACTTGTGGCGCCCCCTCCTGGTCACTGAGGCGCACTGACAGGATCATGCTCTTCATGCATGCATTCTTCCTCACAAGAAAGATCTAGAAAAGGCAGCAAACGTCAGTGTTGGTACCATCCCATAAAGTAAACCAAATAATTCTAGCAAAAAGCTGTTTAAATTAGTATCACATAAAGAGAAAACAGAGTGCAGAATTAGTTATATTTTAATAAATTCAGCAACATGCTGACAGCATAAGGGACATTACAATATCAAATTTGTTTGTTTTAAAGTCGATGTTTTACTAGAGTGAATTGGTGTGTGATATAAACATGCAACCTTAATGCAACAGACCTATGCACTTAACCTCCTCTTATATCTCTATGCTTTGTGGTATTTATGGTGCTCTGTACATATCTGTGATGTCCTGTGGTGTGTATAAATGGGGTGTACATAAACAGGCTGGACTGGGACAAAAAATATACTAATAAAAAAAAAAAAAATCAGCCCTGGCATTTTTGGTCTAGGCAGCCCACCACTACAATCCTTAATCAGTCCATATAACAAAAATATGTTGTATCAGCCCCCTGGGGAAAACGCCCAGTGTGCCAGATTACCAATCCAGCCTTGCTATTGTACATTTTGTGGTTAGTAGGTCTGGCAGTTGTCCACACACAAGCTTGACACAGATTTGACAGATTGTCCTGTGTTACTAGTACACCTGTGGGTGTATGAAAAAATGCAGGGTACTGTGGCACGTACAAACATATGGAGCAGTGCAGTGTGTATAAATACGGTGTACTGTGGGGTGTATAAATACTGCGGTGCACACGGACGTGTAGAGTACTGTGGTGCATATGAGCGTGTGGCTGAACAGGCAATTCACCCCAGGGGCCTCTTCGTGAAGGATGAGCTTGGCACGCTCCAGGCTGATGCCTAGCTGAAGCCACACTGGGCACGTCTTAATGAGCTTCTCCAAGATGCTAATGCCCTGAGGTGCAGATGGAACAGGGAAGCATGAGGGGGCGTTGGTGGATGAGGGACTGAATTCCTGAGCACAGGTACTGCGTGGGGAGGAAGGCGTGGAGGGTAGCCTGGGGTTGAGAGGAGAGCCAGGCACATGGTCCATGGGAGAAGAGGGCACAGGGCTAGGAACAAAAGTGGGAAAGACTTCCAGGGGTGGCGATGGCACCGTGCTGCCATTGGATGTTGTCTTGGAGTTGGCAGGGGAGAGCAGGAGGCCAGAGCTGGGTAAGGAGGTCTGAGTGGTTATGGTGCATGTCCTGGTGGGAGACAGCAGCTCCTGATTCACCCTGAGGAAATATCAAGGGGGAGGGGGTTTCCACCTGTTACCAACTGCATCCCCCTCTAAAGACGTCTCTATATACTTGTGACTCCTGAAGGATTCAGTTTAAAAACCAACACAAATCACACTTGATTCCTGGTGGTCAACAGCAATAAACCCCATGGCATCCCTTGGTAAATTGTTACGGCTGGCACGAAACATGGCATTTTACATTTTATGAACAGTGACATTCCACCTTGCATCCAAATACAGTGGTGACAGTTTGTAATGTGAAAAATAAGCCGTTTCACACTTTCGTTTGTCTACCTTAAAGCTTTGTGGACAATTATTGGTGGTGTTATTTTCTCTCACAAACAAAAAACGTCATATGCATTACCACTGTCAATTAAAACAGACTACTTATTAAGGAACTATTTTAAAATAACTACATTTGTGGCATTGAGCTTTCACTGTTAACTGTTTAAAAATGTATTTGTCTCTAAGATACAACGAACACGTCATATAAATTTCTTACCAAGAAAATCCTTGGAACAGTTAGATGTTTTGCATCTTTTAAGAAGGGTCGTACCACTTCTTAAAATGTAAAACATTGTACCACGGGAGAATCTAAAAATGGAAATCTTTTAATTCATTAACTTAAACATACACCACCATTTTACCATCAGATTTAAGATATTGCAGACAAAAGAAAAAAGGATGGCTGTGTCTGATTTGTCAAAAAAATGTACCCATTAAGCGTCAGCTCTGTTAAATTGGAAAAAACTTTTAATTACCACTGTAATACCAAAACACAATACTGAAAGTCCATACATGGGGGACGTATTACGTAAATATTTAAGAGCAAAAGTAAATTAAAGAAGAAAACCTGAAGATTTGCAGCTGTAAAACAGCAGAGCCATTCCTAAAATGTCTTTAAAAAAAACAGACAGGCTGTTCCCTGTAAGACATGGGAAGTGGAGCCAGCTGGCTTGCAGACGTGTGTACTAGCCCCAAACCCCAGGCTGGGGGGCTCACACATACCCCAAACACCATGCTGGGGGGCTCACACATACCCCAAACACCATGCTGGGGGGCTCACACATACCCCAAACCCCATGCTGGAGGGCTCACACGTACCCCAAACCTGCTCCGGTTTCCTGAGTTGTAACGGCCGTCTTCAACATCCCGATGTGTGTCTGAGCCGAAGGGACAGTCCTCGTCTCCGTCCTCACACCCAGGGTCACGTGAGGCTCCGCCAATGGGGTGCACACCCGCCACCAGGGCGCCACTACATCACCTTTTCTTTCAGCTGTCTCCCTAGTGCTGTTAAACTTGCAGCTACTCTGAACTAAGCCACTGGAAAAAAGAAGAAAGTACTCCCCCACCCCTCTCTCTCTCTCACACAATTTCAACTTCCTGTGTTTATGAGAACAACGTCGTTGCCTGTAAGAGACTGTCCAGACTGGTCACCAAACTAGGTTTTGAGCTCATCCCCCTCCCACATCGAGCGGATGGTCCCTCCTCCTCTGCTTTTGTTACTGAGTTTTACATTGTTGTTCGCTCTCCTTGGCCCCTCAGCCAAGGCAGGTGACAAGCCAGAAGTTAGTCACTGTGTCCATGTACATGTAACATCTTTATTCTCAAAGGTGCTCTCAGTGTTTCACATAAAATAAACCATTTTTAGGAGAAGAGCCAAGGGCAGAAGATCAGAAGTTCACAAACAAACCTCCACCCCCCCCCAACCCCCCC
>JABJVR010000230.1:0-21619 GCA_025773905.1 Chitala chitala | reverse complement strand
TTCTCCTTTTTTTTTCCGTTCTATCTCTTTTCTGTTTTGTTATTTTGTGTGTGGGGGGGGGGGGGGGGGGGGGGGGGGGGGGGGGGCCGCCAGAGGGTCAAAGTTCAATAATTACTATTTGGAATGATTACAGGGTTTTTCCTTTTTAATGATAACTCTAAAATACTGTGGAATAAAGATAAAAAAAGTAAAAATATGAGTAATACTCATGACCACCCATACAACAGAAATAATGTGTTCATAAATATGCAAATAATCCCATTCCCACACCCCTTAGAATAGATAATAGGGTTACCCATGAAAAATGACTACACTAAGCATCATTTTCACACACTGTTGTCTCTAGATTTTAATGAAACATATTATTCCTTCCCTTTGTTGTAATTACATCTTGATTGGACTGTTGGCTGTTTGTCTGGAATAGTTGAGAGTTTGACGGAGGAGTGTGATTTTACTTACGTATGGGTTGCTATGAAACAGGAAAAATGAAACGTTATGGCAGTCTCAATCTTTTAACAAACATTAGGACGTTTTCAAGTTTTTATCTGTTTTTTCCAAGGTCCAATATTTTTTTCTTTTTTCTCTTAAAGTACCCACAATATTAAACCAAACAGACTGCAAATAAATTTAAAATGAAATGATGCCATAAACCAAAACTGACCGGTTTAACAAGGAGTCTCACTCACTACCATCATCAGCACCTCTATCACTAGTTTAACTCACAAAAGGCTGGAAAACAACTGAGTGACATTTTAGTCCTTTTTACCTTTAGAGAACAAACAGATTTACAAAGTTTTCCTTTATAAAATAATACATTACTTTTGCAGTTTTTTTATACACTAACATTTTTGAAGATTTATTCTAAATTTATTTCAATGTCAATTTATTTATATGGGACATTATAGCACAACTAAGTTGACCAAAGTGCTTTAAACAAGAATTACAGAATGACAGTACATAATGTCAAGTACATAACACAAGCAGTAAAATAATAATAATAATAATAATAATAATAATAATAATAATAAAGATTAAAAGTAGAATAAAAAAAATATCAGGATATATTTAACATTTAATATTTAACAAACAATTTTCTTTGGCTGTAACAACAAACATTACATTTTAAAACAACAGCACTGTTGCAAATGAAATGGTTTGAAAGTGAGTCCATGCATAGTTTGAGAGGAGCCCTTTAGATTTTTAGGGGTTTAGCACCCAACTGGCACTGGAAAGAAAAGAAGAGGTAGTTTACTATCAGAAAAATAACCTCAACTGAATGAGTCAAGACCCAATGTTGAGGGAAAAAAAAGTCTTAATGTTATGCCACTGGCCTAAACGGTAATTGTAATTCATTGGTTGGAACACTAAAGAAATAAAACACTACTTGGATACAGAGTACCACAAGGATCTGTGCTAGGGCAAGTCCGCTTCTTCCTTTACATGTTACCTTTAAGTAATATTAAACTTACAATATCAACTATCATACCTATACTGATGATACCCAGTTAGAGTAGAGTTTGTGGTTAAACGTAATGATAATGCATTGCCTAACATCTTAGTTAAATGTCTCAAAGACATTGAAAGATTGATGAGCACAATCTGCTGATCCCTAAACACAGATAAAATGGACATCTTATTGTCTGGTGGTAATGATCCTACTAGGAGTTCTTTAAGTTCATCCCTCAGTGCTGCCAACGTGCGTTTTTCCATTAGTTATTCAGCGCAAAATTTAGGTGTAATTTTAGACTCAAACCTCTCCTTTGGCTCTCATATTAATGTGGTTTCACAGGTGTGCTTCCAACCACTGAGAAATGTTGCTAGGCTGCACACTTTTGTTTACAGTCAGAGTACTACAATGCTTTACTGTCTGGAAATACAAACTGCACTCTAAACACTTTACAGTGTGTAAATGGAATGTGTAGTCTATGGAATAATCTGCCTGGTTACGTATGGGATGCCAAATTGGTCTCAATCTTTGAATCCTGGCTGAAGACCTACTTCTTTGATGTAGCTTTCCCACTGCTGCTGGCACTGCTGTACATGCCAGTGTACCTGTGGTATTTTGTTATGGGACTGGCAGTGATTGTATTATGTATGAACCCCTCTCTACAATTCTTCTCAGTTTATATGTATACCTGGTGCCAAACTGGCATCATCTGAGTGGGATGCCTTGTTAGAGTTGCTGACATCCTGTGTACCTCCCTGGACGGGGCCTTTGCCCAAGGGATGCCACAAGCCTGCTCCCACACCTGAAGCACAGAAGGACTCTATAGTGCTATTTACATTCATAGTCTCCATTATAAACTGTGTATTCTGTAATGTTAGTCAGCCCAGGACGGGCTGCACAGCCACTTCATCTTGGGCCCCAAGAATTTTTTTCTCCTTCACACTGTGGATATTTTGGCTGTACTCTTCCATTGTTTTCTGACTTTAACTTCAATCATCCACCTGCTGTTAATTCTATATTATCTGCATTGTTTTTTGTAAAGCCTTTTGAGGCAACTTTTTGTGAAAGGCGCTATATAAAAAAAAATTTGAACTGAATTGAGCCGAACTGAACAAAAGTAAATCAGTGTCCTCATGTGGACTGTTTGGACATGTTTACATTTGTTTTTTCTGTCCTTACAATGTGTTACATAAGGCCAAGTATGTTCATGATAAAAATTGCCTTCATAATTACACCTCTCCGCTGGAACCTTGAGCTGTTCCTCCCTTGGGTTCCTTTGAAAGGATTACTCCATAAAAGATTATTTAGTTTAATTGTCTAGGGAATCAATCTTTATAAGGAAGGGCTACGTTGTTGTCCCTTATCTCTGTGTTTGTCCTAAATTAATTAACAATTGTTAATAGCCTGTTAACACTTTATTTCAGTTTGCTTTACTAGGTTATCTTTTATTTTATTTTTTCACAAATGAAATGTGATGGAAAATATAAAGGTAGCATGACCCCAAATGATTATTTAACATTTTCATCTCCGAGACACGGGTGTTCCAGTTAACCCTTCAGTCATAACAAAACACTAAAAACAGCTTTTTCCAGATTTATTACAAAAATCATTTTTATGAAGCCCTTTGACTTCTTCAGAGTGGTCTGAACATGTGGAGTCTGATAGTGGCCCACAGAAGATTAATTGCTTGAATTCACAAAAATGCTGACATCATCAGATCCAAGCAAATGCTGAAATGTTTAAATTGGAAATACTAACAGAATTGGCGATTAACAGTATCTCAAGGCTAACAGACCTATAAACTATTTTCACCTTAAAAAGAAATTGCACCAGAATACAAAGTTTAACAAAAAAAAGCTGGCAATTATAATAATTTATATATACAGACTTTAAAATAAATTTTAATATTGAGACTGGTGCTGCTCATCTTAATTCATTTATGTTCAGTTTGCTAATTGAAGTCAAAACCACAGAAGGCTTGTAGCCTGTCCAAAGCAACAGAGGGGACAGGACTGGGTAATTCCTCAACCACTAGCCCCAGAGGGCATTCACTCTAAGGGCAGGTTAGTTTTCAATTTACCTGAGCCATAGGTCTTTGGGCTGTGGGGGACATAAGAACCTCAGATACTGAGCACAAAGGGCCAGATTTAAACCCACGACCCTGAATGAGCAAGACACTAATGCTGCACTCACATCTAAAACAATTGCCGGGCAGGGTCAGGACTGAAACATGCTGGCCCTGGCCCAGGCGTGTCTGCACTTAGTGAGTACTTCTCAGAAAAAGGCAATGCTTAACTTGGGGCATGTAAATAAAGGACCCGTAAAAACCGAGTGACATGAGTGCTTGTGAATATATACTTTGCCGTGTGGGTATTTTCTCATCTAAAAGGGTCTGCGCCTCTTCATTGTGCCAGTTGAAGTGTTACTCATTAAATAACTTAGATGCAAGTTTTAATAATGTAAAAATTATGTAAAGCTGGTTAACAAATCAACGGAACAGCACCATGACGTACCACTCTACCCTAATAATATTTGTTTGTTCGTTCATTCATTCGTTTGTTTGTTCGTTCGTTCATATAATGGTTGATAGTGGCAGAGCCGCCCTTGACCATTTACAACCTTTACATTGCAACAAATTCCGACCACCAGCTGCTGCAGTTGTCTCCTTATGGACAGACAGCACCCCTAGCATTTGACTATAGTGCCATTGTTTTTTCGTATACTGAATTTGCAGATACATCCTGAAACACACTTTCCTTCTGACTTCCCTTTCATGCCGCATTGTCTTTTTTACTCAGACCAAACAGTCAACACCACGTCAGTCTGCCAGTTGTAGTGTTATTTTGTTAAATAATATTTTGGAGGCATATACAAACAATGAGTTGAAAAAAAATCTGCCTGTTCTCGCACTCCTCCTCCTAGCTCCTGGATACTCCTAATAAAATAGTACTGTTACAACACAAGAGTTTTCCATATTTTCCATTTTGAATTGACTTTGAAATAAAACTAAAAATTACACTTCAGTAAAACATTAAACATGTCACTTGCACTCCAGAAGCAGAAACGCCCTAGCCAATCACACTGCTGTGACATGGTTGAAGGCGGAGTCTAGCACTGTTGGACCTTGCTCCTGAGCAGGGATGGTTTGGACCTGTTTTTATCCCCACAATTGCTGCATGGTGAGGGTACAAATACCACTGGGTGACTATGCAGTGTGAACACAGTATAATTTTCCCAACCTGCTACTCACCCACAATTTAAGACATTTTATAAATATAACAAAAAAAGAAGAAAAAGATGGGCAGGTGAAGGTCTATATTTGACAGCGTTCCTTGCACAGGTACATAGTTAGAGATGTAAAGTAAGGCCTGAACGTGCAAAACAAGGTCCTCCTTATACAGGCTGTGGAAGGTAAGTGGAGCATGCAGTAAACCCAGAGGGAGAACATGCAAACTCTGCACACATAGCACTGTTAATTCATCACTGCAGAGCAGAAAACGGTAATCTGTGAGACCGCTGCTGATCCTTTGAGGCCTGGGCCTTGGCATGTTCAAAGGCATGCAAGGGCATCTCTTCTGCACAAGCAGGAGGGACGTTCCATTCCACCCAATAACAGATCTGACACCAAATCTGCCCATTTATATCTGACATCCATGACTGGGTTAACATGAGACCTGGGAAATTTTGAACATATGGCAGATAAAAAAGAAGAGTCAACGTTCCCTGTCCAAACTTATGATGGAAAACAGCAAGGGCAGTGCCTAGCTTTGACAGGGACTGGAAACAGTCACTATGAGATTATTTTTTAAACGCCCTGGCTAGGAGGCTGCCCAGCCTGCGCACCAGATCCAACCAGCTGTTCTTCCCAAAAGCTCAGACACTCCTGCCCTGGCTTCCTGCCATCAAACAAAATAGCCTCAAAATGGCTTGTTAATGAGACCACACACAAGAAGTGATACAGATCATGTACTGTAGCACAGGCTATAAAAAGGGTTATAATTAAAATTGCATTACTGAGCTAATGCAATTTTTTTCCCTTAACACCCCATTGCGAAAATGAACAGCATAAAAACACACTTTTCCATTTCAAGAGATTTGTGCAAGTGTGAGGAATAAAAGGTATAAACTCAGTAATCTCACTGAGTTGTTTCATATTCAAATTTATCAGTGTACAGTGGCAGCTCGATGTGTAACGCTTCAGCAGCATTATGCATGTTTCTTGCCATGTGTCTGAACCACCCAAGTCACAAACCTGTCACTCTATCCACTTACCATTCACTGTACTTCGCATGCACATATGACCGGTCAAAATCACACTTGTTTTGCCGTTTAAATTTGTTTCCTTTGAAGTCAACTACATTCCATCAAAGCTCAGCCCCACAACTAATGAAATCCCATTTTTGACTTACAACAAATACGCCTCAGACTAAATACGTAACAAATTATAGCGAATGGAATTGTACGTCTTACACAACATGGTGCAACAGAGCTTCAAAATGCATCAAAAGCCTCACGTAAAATCACAGAAATGTATACAGAGCCCAGCATGTGGCATAAACTATAACATACAGCACACTGGTCAGGAGTAAAAAGATTATGAAATCAGAATGACACACACTTAAGGAGAACGCTTCCATAGCCTAGTCTAGAGTACTGCATATAGGTAAAAGGTTATAAAAAAAAAAAAATATATATATATATATATATATATATATAAAACCATTAAAGCAAAGTTGGTGTAATATTTGTCAGCAAAACAGTAATGGCTGTTTTATTACCAGTGAATGTGGTAGGAAGTGACATTTTAAATGATCTCTTATTTTACTCTTTCAGTCAATTAACTTTGTTTACGAACTGATTTCAATACGTTCAAAGAAACAGCTACAACAAAGATTACTTTGAACTGGTGTGTGAAAAATGTGTAAATAATACAATTTTTAGACAACTATTACAAGTGTTTAAAGTTTTTCAAACAAGTGTTTATCAGTAAGATGTGTTTAGGGCACACTTTCCCTAAGTACGGCTTGTGAGCAGTCTTGGGTCTTGGACTTGCTTCTGGGGGGTCACCAAAATAATTAATAAATAGAATATAAATACAGAAATACGTATACTATTGTCTCCTAAAATGGGTACTAAGATTTTGGATTTTAGCATTTAAGACCTTGGCAAGTACAAATTATCGGTACTGGCATCAAAACATTGTAAATTAGGCCAATTGATTTTAAGTTGTTCTGTTATACCATTTTAAGTCACTTACAGTAAAATTAAATAATAGTGGCAGGACCAAAAGAAGTTGGACAATACATGGATGTCCACAGACTGTCCGTGTAGCATGTGGGTCTGTGTTCTATTGAGGTGTGCTGTAGCCACCCACCAGTGTACTCTTTATTGAAATACATTAGTTATGGCTTGTTTTTTTCAACTGTTCACTATTCCTACAGTGTTTCATTCAGTCAGGATGAACTACTGTATTTATGATGTTGTACACTGTATATATACACCATATTTATTCATATTGCTGTTATTCTGTAAGATCTGCAATTTCTTCCGTAAAGTGCTTTGAGGCACATTGTTGTAAAAGGTACTATATAAAAATTAAATTAACTGAATTGAATATTTATACTGTATATCTAAGGGGAGTTTAGAGTTGAAGAAGAGAACTGTTACTAATAGTGGTGTACTATTGTATCATAATAATCACAGAGCAAAACACAGTCTGTATCATTAAGAGATTTGTAAGTTAGTTGTGTGGTTACTATGTGGTCAAAAGGAAAAAATTACTATTAATTAAATACAGTGTGCATTGTTTACTTTCACAACTGGACACTGATAATGTTTAATCACTATATGCTGAGAGTATATTAAAACATACAGTACATTGTCAGCTTGACATATTTGTAGGTTGAAGATAACTGTTACAACCCCTTGTTCCCTCTTCAGGCTTCTCTTGATTAGTAACAATGGTGTTTGGAGGTATTTTATATTGCAAAGACACTAGAATAACCGCTAACTTTGATGTCTTAACAGTCGTGACAGACTTTTCTGAAGGAACAGCATGGTGTGATTAAGACTGAATGAATTCTGAAATGTCAAAACTGGCTAAAGCGTTGGCGATACATTAGCCCTCCGTTTTATTGTTCCAGCTCGCCCCCCCCACCCCTCTTTTGTGCAAAAAGAAAACTGAACATGTGGTTGTTGTTCTGCTATTTAAATGCCTTGGTGACCACTGATGGTTCTACTCTAATCAACCGACGCGGGTCCAGAAAATTTGAGTGTGCAGATGGAGTCGGGTGATTGCAGCAGGCTAACGAAACATAATGGCCATGGCATTATGGGCCGAAGTGGGGAGCCTGTTCGGCTTCCTGGTTGATTTCTGTGCTTTTAACTTAGCCTCTGGAGGTGAGGAGAAAACTCTCATGACGCAGTCCTCGAGAGCAATATGCCATACCCTTTATTATTGAAATTGGTGGCTTGTTGCTTAGTTACTTGATGTCAGTTGAGAGTAAAAGACCTCCATGTTCCAAGAGGCGGGGGGGCGGGGGGGGACTGTGAATACATTCCAGTTGTTGCATATGAGTTTGTGGTTTGTGCTTGTGAGTGTGCATGTTTTCAATATTCCTCTATTTGAGTAAAACTTGAAAGGATTCAGCCCTTGATGAAAATGACTTAACCGTTCCCACACCAGTGTCGTTGGTTTGAATACTGTCACAATGGAAATTATATTTCCCACACTTCATACTAGTTAATATTTACAAAAAAGAGATAAAGAGATAAGCAGCCTGAAGGCTCAATGGGCTGGAATGCACGAATCTCCCGGCTTGAATCCCAACACAGCCAGGTGTGTTCTTGAGCAAGACACTGAGCATTAGCTTCTTTGGCACTGCATGTGGCTGGCTGCCTGCTAGCTCCCCGGGCACCGCGTGTGGCTGGCTGCCTGCTAGCTCCCTGGGCACCGCATGTGGCTGGTGTTCATTGATCCCTCAGAGGATGAGTTAAGTGCTATGAATGAATTTCCCTGTTGTAAGGGATTAAATAAATAAAAATTCTTTAAAACTGCTTGAAAATTATACTGATACCAGTGTGCATTTTAATTATTTTATAATGAAATTTCAATTGTTTTGTTTTTGCTATATCCTTAGCGACATCACTAAATGACCAAACTTTGTGAATATCATTTTCACAGTTGTGACAATATTTTTCTGCAAGTATTTAAAAGAGTGCAAATAATTTTTGCAGCTGCAAATGTAACATATGGCCTTCTACATGCCATGACAACGTAATTTATCAATATATTTATCTTACATATCTATGTTCATTTTAATCGCGGCAAAAAATCATGCCAATGAAATGTATGGGAATTTAATTCAATGTGTGGTTTCTTGTATTTTAAAATAGTATCACATATTGGATTTTTGACTGAGTTGTGCATCTGGAACTAGTGTAAGTACACTGGAACTAGTGTAAGTACACTGGAACTAGTGTAAGTACGGCAGCCAATGTTGACAGTGTTAACTATGATATGGGAAATATCTATAAGATATTTGGCCAGTATAGTGAGCATGTGAAAACTGCATTGACATCATTACTACATGACTTTGCTATTTCCTCATGGACACGCACACAAAGTGTGTGCTCACATCGTGGAAGCCTTCAGCCAGGAACCGTGTTGTTTATTTCAAACAGACATTATATGATTTTATATTATTACACAAAGCGATGAGAGAGCTGCTGGAGCAACTGTCTTAAATTAAGTTTTATTTTTAACTTGCACAACACTGCAGGCAGCACAATTTGCAGCAGAGCTGGAAATACAGAGACACAGCAGCCATAGAAGGAGATATTTGGTTTAATATTACCAGAAGATTACATTAGATGTTCATTAGAAGCCTACTTGCCTACACGATAATACTGATAGCACAGTGTGCAGCTAACCTCTGGTTACTGGATTAACATAATTGAAACTGTCACTGTTGTCATACATGGAATCATGCTTATAATATTTTATGATTATGTGAACATAAATATAATATGTGTGAAGGATTAAAAATGAATAATTAAAGACAGGATTCTCAGAGTTGTTCAATGCCTTTGAATATCATATGTTAAAAGTAAGATATACGTTCTGATATTTCTGGACTTTAATCCACAAAAAAAAGCGACATGAGGCTGTATGAAATATGTTTTCAGGGATACAATTATAGATTTCTTGCACTGCCTCTTACCTCTGTACAGTAAGCCTTAATAGGAGATAGGTGTACCGTACACAGAGCAGGAACTGCTGTACATGAAACATTGCACGAAACGACATTCAGAGGAACAAGAAGGAATGGATAACACACCAGATTCTGACTC
Source organism: Chitala chitala (assembly GCA_025773905.1). Classification (NCBI taxonomy): domain Eukaryota; kingdom Metazoa; phylum Chordata; class Actinopteri; order Osteoglossiformes; family Notopteridae; genus Chitala; species Chitala chitala. The sequence continues at coordinate 11,820 of JABJVR010000230.1, read as the reverse complement.
AGTAATTAATTAATTAACATAATTAATTTAATAAGTCACCATGACACTATATGTATAAGCACTGAATCAGGTTTTATCTTTTATGGAATTTGTCAAATTCAAGAGGAATCAGAGCCCCACAAAGGGACTTGCTACCCAGAGGCAAGTTTCCGTGTGACTGGTGGATGTCAAGTTGCCAGTCCGTGTGACACCAATCATAGTGGACGAGCGGACGTAATGCTCTGAGATGGACCTATACCTGATTCTGACATCATAGTTTGAGTTGTGTCTAGAGAAACAGCAGCAGCACAGATCAACACTGTCATTTGATTCTGACTATTTTGAGTCTGTACAATTATAGTGTTCTTCAAAGACAGTAATTGATTTTTGGAGATTTGTGTTAAAATGTTCTATTTAATTAGTGTCTAGTGTTTGATGCCACTGAGCATACCTTGACACAATACAATTTGGGCAGGAAAATGTCAAGAGTAAGGAAGGTTTCACATGTTATGTCCAGAAGATTAAAATATTATCCTGGCATTTACAGTGGCATTACATGAAAAACACATATGCCCTAATCACTTCCTGTGCTTTTTAAAGCATATACAAAGTGACAGGCCGTGCTGTCTTTACACCAAATTGTAATACAGTAGTCTGCTTTGACACTTTTAATATTAAATCATATAAATTCCTTGGGGTATACTGTAGAACTCATCACAAATGTGATGCACACAGAACAGGTGAGGGGTAGAAGGCAAGAAGGCGCTTGGTAGTTTGACTTCATACAGCATTGATGCTGCCCTGTTATGGCAAAATATGCATCAGCAGTCTTTAAAAGTAACATAAAAAGCGTTGTGCAGAAAAACACTCACCTAAATTTGGGTTCAGTTTCCGTGTTAAATCGTACGCGTGTGGCGCATTTAAACGCATCGCTCTTTAATGATGTGTACGCAGAACAGTCCCCCTTCTTTGAGTTAGTAATGAAACTTAACAAGGCGTCAGCCTTGTCCTTAAGTGGAACTTGGCACGATTGTTAAAAGTGACGACTCTGCAATTGCACAGCAAATCCGTCTGTATGATAAATAATACAAATGCCTACCCATAGAGCGGCAGAGCTACGAGGGGCAGAAACATGCCATTAGCAGAACAGAAATGGATGTGCGACTGCATGTGTCTGCAGAAACAGATGCCTTTCATTAGCGGTAGTCAGAGTGTACGGCGGGCTTTCGCCGAGGCCCCGATGTCGATCCTGCTAAGTGATTAGAGAGAGCCCGTCAGAAATGTCAGAACGGTGACACCGCTCACATCACCGCCTCATCTTGCCGAGCGACTGGCAGATGTTCTTCAGATTGCCCTCCAAGAGAACAGGGAAGAGAAGTAATCCAGCCACAATGCAATTTCCCCTCAACTTACTTCGGGTGCCACTTCAAAATGTTTTCAATTATGAAATTAAATTTCAACCGCTTCTTTAGCGTTAACCGCAACGGGTTTCGCAGAAATGCAGCGCCACTTTCAAAAATGGAAAGAGGACACGTTTTCACCTGCCGTACACAATTAGGCTCGGGGTGGAGTATCTACCTTTAAGCCAGTTTGTGCCATTTTCACTACCATCTGCCTTACACAGTAGTTGTTAGTAGCAATGCATTATGAACGGCATGCTTATCTGAAGAACATTGCATAACACACACACACACACACACACACACACTTTTCCACGCAATGCGTGACTGCTCCAAACATGAGCAAATACATCTTGCGCACCGCCTTCCTCCAGCAACCTGTTCCACGGGCTCTGTCCTAATCAGCAGACACGCGTGGCAGGCGGGACGCTCCAACGCCTCTTGATTTATTGGGCTCCCCGATTTTGCTGAATTCAGAGGCGATGAGTGTCTGTTGATAGTAGGGGGGTGCTGAATAAAATTGCTGACGCTACGCGGGCCAGCCGAGGCTCTTTTAATTAGGGTTTGTATGCGCCGCTTTCTGGCTCTCATTTACTCACCGCTCGCTCTCTGTACTGCCTTCACGGGAGGCCGTCATGTTCGGAAAACGCCGGCAAAACTACACCCCACAGTGAGAACTCGAAATTCTATTTATTTATTTATTTGTTTGTTTGCTTGTTTGTTTCAGTAGTAGTAGTGTATCTCAGAGAAAGCAAATGAAGACCAAACAAAACGTTTTGAGCGTAAAGATGAAGCTGAAATTTTACACGTTTTGTAAGAATTGTTACTACCAGCTAAAATAATAAACAATTACATGGAAAAATAGTAAAATAAAAAATGGTGTTTTAACACAATAGTGACCTTTCCTTAGAGAGAGAGACAATATGTGAAGTGATTATTGAAGTTAAAGGTAAGCAGAAACTTATTTGTGTGGCACAAATGAAAGCATCTTGCCAGAAAGGCTTGAAAACCAGCTAGATGCTGGCAACATAAATTACACAAAAATCCACTGTAAAAAGAAGTGGAGTCTAATGATAAAAACATAACTAAATATAATTTCAGTGTGCCAGTTTGGAAGTTTACTCGTGAAGACATATTTATTTAGGAAGGAAGAAGGTTAAATGTAACTATGGATCAAAACTCAAGAACATTACTGCCACTGTTCTCAGGCTAGAGCCAACAAATTAGCAGCTATAACAGTTTGTGTAGCTAAAAATATTAAAGGTTAATGCGATGCAGCAGCTAATTGATGACAGACCTGTCATTGCTGGGGAGTTATGTTGCTATTTTCCAAAAAGGAGATAAACAGGCTAATTTTTCAGGTGTGACTTTGGAAGCTATTCGTTATTTTGTAATGAATGCTGCTCTCCTGACACATACTGGCTTTTACAGCCTAAGAGTAGAGGACAATTCAGTAACAGCTGTCTTTACTACATTTAAAATTAATTCAAAATATTAACAATACCTAGTGTTTTATTACAAACCTGCTTAATACCAATATCATCTAATCATGTGGCAAAAATAGTTTTAACTGCAATGTTAAGAGGGACTTTGATGTAACAACTTTAGTCATTTACAGTTTGCAACCTGGAACTAAAGATTGACTGAAGTTAGAATCCTTATTAAAAGCTTCATAACTTGCACTGCAATTGAAAATGTCACATAGTGATTGTACAGCCCCCTGTCTGGAGCTCACATTTTCTCATTTCTTTATGAGCTGTAGTGTGTTAACATTACAAAGCTACTCCGTTGTTAACTTTATTATTTATCATAAGTTATTTCAGTCTTGGTTGTGATTAATAAAATTGCAAAATGATAGACAACATGCAGAAAACACTACAGATCGGTATTTCAGCTATTTCTAATGTGCCTGCCTTCTTGAGTAACAAACCAGTCAAAATGGTCTTCCGTGTCGACACATTATGACAGGTTGACACAAGCAGCATGTATATGTTAGTGCTTTGTAATACAGGGATTGGCAGCCCAGTGTGTATGCTGCCTTCTGTTCCAGCTGAGCTCTTAATTAATGAGCCTTAATTGGGCTATTGTTAGAAAGAGTTTAATTCAAATTATGCTATGAAGAGCACATGGTTGCTCCAAATTGTATCCCTTTCAGTCTTTTTATCACGAAGGAATTGCAGATTCGAGGTACCAATAAATTTTAACAAAGGTCAACTTGTAGACATTTTGGGACATCATCATTTTATGACCTTGATGTGGAATTTCGACATAGCGTGATGCATGCATTGTTTAGTTCTGCAGTGTAACGTTTTCAAAAACACTTATCTGCACCTTGGTTATAATGGAGAATATGACTTTTAGCCTTGCTGACTTAATTTTCTTAACTTAATTTTCGGTGTTCTTAAAAGGATGTATACACAAGTTTTTCCTCCCTCATTTTTTTTAACAACCATTTTATTTCCGGAGTTATAGGTGAGGATAGTGCGGAATGAAACGTTCAAACGGAGTATGTCTCTACTATGTATAAACATTTTTGTAGGCAATGTAATGTTAAATGTGATTTGAATGTACAAGACCTCGGCTTGTGTCTCTGACTTTGCGTGGCTGCTTCAGCAAGTCGTAAAGCTATCCGCAACTTACTATGTAAACCTGACATTCTGTTTGCTTTAAGTGCTGCACTGAGCATTCCGATTTTACATGCACAAGGACTCCTTTGGGTTCTGCCACTAAAACCCATTAGTGGACTCAGTGGCGTAAAACATGCATGATGATATAAATCTTTCATTGAGGCCGTTTGAATCCACGCTCGCAAAGGTTACTCTCTGGACAAGCAACACCGTGCACCGTGCTGCATTAAAGGACTCCATGTTTATTAAAGCACTAAACACCCACACACGTACACACAAAACAACATCAGTGCTCACGTTAGACTTTGGACAGCATATTTTACATACCCAGCATATTAAAATAAATAGTTCATCGGACCTTTTATTGAAATATTTAAAGGTGTTCATCCTCCACATTTAAATTTAACAGACATGTCCCAAATTAATGCCTACTGAAGTACCATATCCTAAAACATATACATTTTTTATATATTTAGTTTGGAAGTTGAATGTAAAAACAGATGTAAACCACATTTTTCAGAATTCTATTATAATTATAGTATAATGCTTGATGAAATATATTTAACAATTACCTTTGGTTAGAAAACCACACTGCCTAAAAGTTTAATGGAAAGTTTTTCTAAGAGGAAGCCCTGACGAATGACACAGTTAACAGGGGAATTCCTGGAGCCTAAGAGCAGGGAGTGGGATACCTGAGTGGCTAATTGAAATTAGCCCCCAATTTTTGTTAAGGGTTATCCCAACATGCAACATCAAGGCCTTGGCTGAAACAGCAGAATCAGTTCTTCACTTCAGTCTCAGCCAAAAGACGATGAGATTGTCCGATGAAAAGATAAGCCACAAATTATTTTTCACCTTGCCGCAAGGTTACTGCACTTGTTTTAAAATCACTATTAATCTTGTTTGCATTGTAAATTAAAACTCAGCTCGAATGTCCGCTGTGAAATTTCAAAAAGCTGTTAAAAGATTATAGCTATATTCCACCTTCTCCAACTGAGAACAGCGCCGCGCTCTCCAATGTGCTTGGTCTTCGTTTAGGCTCCGTTACTAGCAGGAATGCCCAAGGGCAAAGCTGTCCACAGTTTCACACCTAATTGTGTTTCTCTTAGTTATATGCCAAATTAAGTCTTAATTTCACATGTCAGACATTTGCAGTTTAAACACTACAACAAAAACAAGTTTTGCATACGGCACCAAGTTTATTTACTGGGCCTAAGAAAAATGTGCTATGTTTTAGTTGTGGTCATCAATTTGTGAATTATGTTCAGCAAAACAACTAAGAACAAAGAGAACATTGACATCTCTGTGGTCTTTTTTGACTTTAAAGGTACATTTCTGTAAGACAACAACATATCTGTCAGAGAATCGTTGCCCAGGAAAGAGCAAATCCATAATAAGAGTTTGGGTGCACATATATTTTAGGACTGTAGGTGTTATTATACAAATTATTTTACTCTCAGGCTTAACACACTTCAAGATGTGTGTGAAAAAGTGTTATAGGATATCGGTACTCATGACAGGTGCATCCATCTGCTTTACCGCCTTATCCAATTCAGGGTCGAGGGAACCCTGGAGTCCATCCCAGGAAGCAGAGGGCAGGGTGCCAACCCAACACAGGGTATATAAACACACACACACACACACACACAAACAAGCACACACTATGGGACTATGGGCAATTCACAAACACCAATCAACTTAACATGCATGTCATGACTATGGGAGGAAACCCAGAGAACCCGGAGGAATCCCACCAAGCACAGGGAGAACATGCAAACTCCAAACACACAGACGCAAGGCAGGAATCCAGCCCCAGGCCCGGAGGTGCGAGGCAACGGCACTAAACACCACGCCACCGAGCCACCTGTGACAAGTGCAAAGTTTCAATATTCTAGTTTAATTTCACTTGTCCTTACTTTCTGTCATAACTACTTTATCAATAAGTAGATTAATAATACTTTGCATAACTGCTTATAATAGTTTAACTTTACATCTAAATGCAAGTTTTATACTTTTTTTTTCATTTTATGGCTGATGTAATATAGCATGAACAATCAATAGCTAAATGCTAAAGCACTTTTATGTGTCTCTGTAAATTGATGCAAAGAGATGCTCAGACTGAAAGGATTTTAAATGCACTTATTGTACCATTTTACCTTTAAGTCAATTTTTTTTTGTACTCCATCTAGAATCCATGTTTTATAATGGAATTATCCCAGAATATATGTCGACTACTTTTTCTTTTGTCTGAATTTTCCCGGAAAATGGATTTCCATAATGCGCTGTTCTTTCAGTTGTCACCTTTAAACCGTACAAACACAAAACTCAAAAGCAGTCGGTATCATCTGCACTTTTAAACTTTAAATCATTTTTAACATCCCTGCCTTAAAATATCTAAACAGAGATCACAAAACGTAGCAAGAAGTGGTTTTCAGAAGGAAGACAGAAACATTTTCAGGGATAATATTTCTGTCACTTTAATAGAAACAGCAGATAAGAGACTCACCTTTATGCTCCTTAGTGTTTAGACACAAACATAAGATAAAATCAGTTGGAAGGTGTCCATTTATCAGCGTACAAGTCCCAGCGTATGAGTTTACAACTATAGTGTCTGCTTACAATAATTTACATTTGACAGTACTCTGCTATTTAGTTTAACGGCCTATTTAATAAAAACATGTAATTATTAAGACCGGAATTGCTCAGATATGTAGTGGTACCAATTTATTTTAGGCAGTTTACGTTTATTAACTTTATCAACAACATTGTCATGGTGACATTCTAGTCAAAAAAAAAAATATGAATACACAGTACAGCCTCTGGAAACACACTGCATAAAAACCACTGTCATTATTGACAAAGTGCAGCACACACCACTTTGTTTATTACAGTAAGTGTGCCAAAAGTATGATGTAATAAGTGGTCTTATGATGCATTATAAGGCTGAATGTGGTGGGAATGATAGTCATTGTTCTCAGTCGACCATGAATTGAATTTTCGTAGATACTTCAGGAGCCAGATGCATTATGGAAATGGATAATATTCTTCTCCCATAGTCATAAGTCTGAAATGGAAGACTGTGTAAACTTGAAACACTTCTTTGATTATTTTCACAATGTAAAGCTGTTCAGTGTACACTTTGGGATTCTGCAGCCAATTTCAAAGTTACAGGAGAATAAAAACTCTTGTTACAGATAATTGTTCGTTATCTTTTTGATGTGAATTTGTAAGATGTTGAATTTACTGTTGCGCTATTAACAGTGGCATCACTAGACATTCAGGGGCCCCTGACAAAATGTTACCTTGGGCCCCTGAAAACCCCCACCAAAAGTGACATTTACAAATAATTTTTATTAAAATCTTGTAATACATGTAAGTGTCGCTATTTCTTCTCAGTTTCAGTGTGAGCTTGACAGATTTCTCATGTTTGGATTAATCCATGGCGATGGGTAGATCATTAGTCATTTGATAACTGTAATACGTTTTCATTGTTAAAAATTGAATGATACTATTTTATCATTTCTTCATAATTCATCATTTTTATATATTTAAGGGCCCCTGTGAACTGCTGGGCCCCCTGCCTCAGGATAGTCATGTCCCTGGAATGCCCCTCACTGTTCCTATTACTAAATTAATAGAATTTTATGAAAAAACAGGAGTGTTCCACTCAGCCATTAATTAGCAGGTTAATGCAAGAAACTCCAACTTCACATGTCTGATGTAGAGGAAGGTGCGGGCCTACGCAACCCCATTCACATACATCTGCGTGCACGCACACACACCCACGTGTAGTGGGTGGGGACTGGCACCACTGCCATACGTAGAACATAAGCGTGTGGAGGAAAATCAGATAATGGATCCCGCAGGGAGTTCTGATCCAAGAGATGGGAGAAGATTCCACATCCGTGTGGCCCAGTTGATGTTCATAAAACACACACAGCCATCGTGCAGAGTCGTCAGAAACACAGCGTCTGGTTTCAGCCCCTTCCTCTTTTTGGGCTGACCCATGAGGCACTTGTGCCCAGTGTTTCACTGGCAAGCAGCATGCCCAAGGTTAATTGGGCTTTAAAATATGCATGTAGGGGCGTATGGCGAGCAAATTACCCAAGGTTTTTGTATCCAATCAATTACCTACAGAGGCCTTCGTCCAAACATATGAGACAGATGAGCTGCGCAAATATAAAAGTAACATTTTGACCAGCTCAGTATGGTAGAGTCAAAGAAGAAGGATAGTCACTGTGCACATTGTGTGTTGAGGTTCAGGTTGACAACATTAGGACTATTAGAAAAGCCTTTCCTATTTAATGTAATTTATTCTTAAAAAACTAAGACATATTATGTAATTTGTGGAATAAAATGGTTTTAAAGCCAACAAGCAGACCTTCTGTTTAATGCTATCTTTTACCACACGTTTGGGTTTTTAAAGCAAATACTAAATACTGTAATTCTGCACACCACGGAAGGCTCTGTGCGCAGAATGCATGGCTCTTTGGAAATCTCCTTCTGTGTTACATGCACAGCCTTTGCACAAGGATGTAGAATAATGAGACAAGGCATTTGCTACACTTCCTGGAGCCTGTGAGGATATTCTACCAGAGGTTTAAAATGTAATATTGAACCTACAGCAGATTTCCAGCAGAGAAGAGGACAAGTTACATTTACATGTGATCTCATGACTGAGGACATTTTATGAGGGAAAAATTATACTCGAAAGAAGCATTCTTCCATTGTAAAGTAACCGTTGTATGGGCTCTACAAGATAAAAATAAAGATACAATTATACAACATTAATAAATTATTATAAAGGATTTTTTTTTTCCATTTCTAAATGTCATACAGCTCATCACAGAGAAAGAAAAGTCATAAGGGCTTTGCAGGGCAGGGTCAGAACCAGTTCAAATTCCCCCCCATCTTGGTTAAATCCTCTTGGGAGTTTGGACAAGCAACAGCACCTGGGTGCAGTATAAATTGGACTGAGAATATTTATTTAATAAATCTAAATACCTCTTGCCCCTAAGCTGTAACCTGAGACACACTGTGTCCATTAAAATGCTGCCAGTGTAGAAATGGGCGATGCACAATTGCCATTTTAAATAAGAATCCAGTCCACAGCCTGCCAAATCAAGATCTTAGCAGATATTCGAAAATCACCGTTAATGTACATCGTGCAATGCTTCAGCCATTTTCTTAAAAAACAGCAGATGAAAGGCAGTATTGTCCTCATAGTTGAAAAGTTGTGTTTTCTGTGTATCAAACATCCATTATTGTAACCGCTTATTCCTGGTGAGGGTCACGGGGAAGCCTGGAGCCCATCCCAGAGCGCATAAGGTGCAGGGCAGGGGACACCCAGGGCAGGGCGCCAACCCACCACAGGGCACACACACACACACGCATCAACCTAACCTGCATGCCTTTGGACTGTGTGAGGAAACTGGGGCACCCAGAGAAAACCCACCAAGCACAGGGAAAACATGCAAACTCCACGCACACAGACCCGAGGCGGGAATTGAGCCCCAGACCTGGAGGTGCGCGGCGACAGTGCTAACCACCACGCGACCGTGCTGCCTCCACGTATCATAAAATGCATAAAATAAACATCTGTTTTGAAAAGAAAAAAAAAAGTTTGTTATTAAATCTGAATTTGAAACTCGGTGCAAAAAAAAAAAAAAGTCTTTAGTTGCATGCAAGTAATGCTTCCAATGGCTGGTTGTGTCCCTCCGATGTTCAGTGCCTTTAAAATAAAGCTGCGGTCTGGCAGCACGTGCTGTATTATTACCCCTGCCTTCCAGGTGTGGTTGACTCACCTTGCGTTTTTATGGCCCTTGCGGGTACTGTTGAAATGTGTGCTGGCGCTTTAACTTCATATCCTCACATGCATGATGAACCTTAGCACGCTCTGGTCATTGTCCTTCCCCCAAAACGTGCACCTGTGTACATGACACAGAGCTTAAGGGTGTTTTTTTCATTATTTTGAAATCATAATTTTAAAATGACAGCTGAGTATCCTGCCTGTTATCTTATATTGGGTATACACACACCTCCACGCACATCATTTATTACTGTTTATTATGAACTCAATATGGCAAAGAAAGCACTAACATTAGATACCATTTCCCTTTTGCGTGACAGTGTAACACATTGACAGATATCGCGAACCAAAAAGGTAGTGCGGAACACCACTGCCTTCTCTCTAAAAAGAACATTGCAACATGTCGCTGGTCCGTAGACCCATTAAAGTTGTGGAAGCAAAGTTGCAGTGTGTCTGCTGACCCGGTGAGAACTCCTCAGCCCAATCCGGAGATGGTAATTGCAGTTTTAGAAGTCGCTATCGGTGGCGTCCCCGCGGTGACATGTCAAGTTAAGGCGCGGGTGTACCGGCAGAGACAGCTATTGGCTTCCTCTGCTCCGGGCTGAGTTTCTAGTGCCTCTGCCGGACACTGCAAAAGCTGGCTGATCAATCGGGGAGTGGGTGGAGAAGAGCGGCGGCACCGAGCGAGGAGCGCTGGTGCTCCTCACGCAGCTCCGCAGAAGTCAGACACAGGAAGGGTTCATTAGTAGGAGCTGCGTCTGCAGAAAAAGACGTGGTTTGCGTGATTCCGATTGATGCTGTTGATATTGATGCCCAGAAAAATAAACTACTACTTCTAATAATAATAATAAATGCAGCGGCCATTTAACTTGGGAGACCATCAAAGGACGTTAGTTTTACACGTTATGTCAACTTTTAATGAATGAACGTTCAGGATGAGAGCACGACTTACGTCACGTTTTAAAACATATGTTCACAAAGCTGCAATACATCAATGTGACAGTTTCTTGGCTTAAAACTGACAAGATAACCTCTGTCGTGGGAAAGTGTGAGCTGTTTCTAAAAAAATTGCAATTTTAAGTGTAAGGTTTGCACCTAAAAGCATGGGTCGGTATCCACAATGATGGGAAATGCAGTTTGTTGCTACCCTTGCAAAGCAATAATGTTTAACTTTCCCCTTGGTTGTACAGCACAGGATTTAATGTAGTTCAATGGATAATCATTGTTTTTTTATTGTTTTAAACAAAATGAAAGTACGCTAGGTAATAAAGTTTAACTTAATTTAAAAGTGTTTCCTCCAAAAAGTCTGCAGTATGGTGAAATAACGCCACAAAATGATTCACAGTGAAACGTAATTTCTTGTGAAGTCTCCACTAGTGGGCGCTCTTATTCCACGCAATCTTGCTCCGTTCCGTCACCTGTGGGCACATCTGAAAATATTTTCCGCAGCATCGGGCCATCGAGATGGCAACAGAAATGTCATTCTGCTGAAGGTTGGAAGGTGTTAGTGTCATTAATAAATTAATATTCCTGTTTGGCCCTATTCCAGTTTCAGTCAATTAAAAAAAAGACCTTTAAAGAGGAAGAGTGATCATTTCAGTCATACAACTGTGTGCATTTAACAACACTGGATACTTTTGTGGTCCAACTCAAGGGATATAAAGAATGTTGTGGGGGGGGGCCGCAACGCCAGTGATCTCCAGTGAGGATTTATTTAATTTCTTCACCGTGAAGAAGAAATAACAGTGATCAGTGTTCTTAATATCTTACTCTCCGCCTCACTACTTTCTTGTGCTGTTGTTAGCTCATAACTGCTTCTGTTTCAAATGTTACTGTGCTATAATGAACTTAATGAAGACTTAATGATATAATGCATTTAAGCAAGTAAATATACCGTACCAGTGGTGTATGTACAGACATTTATTACACAGTAATTTTTGAATCCGTATACACTTTCCCGTCTTAAAACCAGGGCTTCAATGCTCAACAGAAAATGATAACATAG
>JABJVR010000229.1:0-21621 GCA_025773905.1 Chitala chitala | reverse complement strand
CCTGTGGTAAATTCATATACCTCACAAAGGTCAGATATGCCTGTGTGAATCAATAAAAAAGGCCCTGTGTCAAACCAATTTAAACACACTTTAAGTTGGATTCAAACACAAAATTTATTGGTTCAGAATCCAAAGAAGTCACAAACAGGCAGGAGCTCATGAACCTAGAAATCAGTCCAGGTACAAAAGACAAAAATTCACAAAGGGCATTGTCTACTCTGACCTGTGGCCACGCAGAACAAAGTACAGGTTGACTACACAAAAACCAAACCACTCAGTATCGTCCAAGGTAACATGGCACAGGTATTTGGTATTTGGATGATGATGACTATGACGATGACGATGATGATGGGTGTGGTGAATCTGTGGGTGTGTCAGGAAAGCCATGTGATGTTTTTTACACGAGGCTCAGTAGTTGATGAGCGTTGACGTGTACTGAATTTATTTCAGTAAAATGTGTCTGCATCTAGATAACCTGAAGCACCATTAATTGAAAAACATGTAATATAGTAACACTGGTTATTTATCCATTGATGTAGAATACCATTTTGGATTCTATACTGCCATGCAGTAACAATATAATGATTTTTTTAAGCTTTTTGTATTAAAAGCAATAATGATAGCTTCTTGAAAATGGCTGGGAGAAGGCATATATGATCTGGAGAATGTAACAGCCATCAACTGTTGAAAACCATCAGGAAAGTATACAAAGGTTTTATCTTAAATGTTGACGTTTAAGAACTTCATTAATTTACATACAAGGTGAATTCCCAGCAGGTGCATTTAGGGCTTGTCCTTAAACCTCCTTACTTGAAAAAATCAGAGGAGAGAAAATGTGTATAGAATGTCTTCCTGCCGTAGTGTATTTTTTTCATTATTTCATTCAAACTGTTACTTTCAGTCCTAAAAAGTACCGTCTTTACAACAAACTAGTGAGTAATTAATGCCATAAACCGTGTAAAGACTCCGTATGGTGCAGCTGTATCAGGTCATATGCAGCTGTATCAGGTCATATGCAGCTGTATCAGGTCATATGCGCAACGTTCACTTCCCACATTGAATGAGTTTAACTGACTGCAGGTGGCGCTATGTAAAAAAAAACTACAGGTTTTATCAAGTAATCGTTAAAAAATAAAGTTCGATGCGAGATAAGGAACATAAAACTACTTTGTGCCTAGCAGTTATATCAGCACAATACAGTGAAACGCCTGTGAATTGCTTACATTATATTATTATAAGTAATAATAATAACAATAATAATGATGATAATTTTTTTCTAAAAATATGATGAAACTGGTCTAAACGCATACACATAAACAAGGACAAGTGAAATTTTAGAAAAACTAATTAAACTCTAACGTGACAGGCTGAAGTGTGTGTCTATATAAATCGGTCCAAACCACAAATTATAGTTGTTAAGCACGGCATAAGGAAGTGCAGTAGACCGATAACTGTAGCCACGCGGGGAAACACGCGGTGCTCGATGACAGTGACGGACAGCAGGGTCCTGGGGGCGGAGCCTAGGAGTACTGCTGTGTAAAGCGCTGGTGAAATTCCTTTAACTTCTGCAACATGGTCTTCAGCTTCTCAGTGGGAGGCAAGATGGTCAGCCTGGACAAAAATAAAAACAATAATAACAGGTGGGGGAGGTTTGCAGTGTTTAGCAAGCAGTGGGCGTGTTGAGCGTGTTTAATTGTCCAAAAATAATGCTGAAAATAATTTTAAGTGGGAAAATAATTACTCCCTTAGGGTATGCATTTTTTAAAGAATTGACAGATGTCTGTACTTTTAAAGGTGAATTCATACAATTTTGACCTGCTGATTTCAAATGTGTAGGAAGAATTTGGCCATCATGTCACGGGTGTGGAAGGTTTCCATGGGGCGTGCCCTTTAGTGCTCCACGTTTTAGATCACTTTCCTTTTTAGAGCCTTTTTTTTGTCATTTGGAGTATAAAAAGGTCACTTTTAACTATTTAGTATTGTCAAAAAAAAATTAATAAAAAAAAAATCTATTAAGGACTCAGGCAACATGAATGCCAATCACCTGAAACACACTCATGCTGGGGAACCGGTGGGGGGGGGGTGTAGAAGGTATGCATTTTCACTCGTATACACACTGATAGTGACATACACAACTATTTACAGGATGCTGCTGGGATATGCAAATGGGATGGGATGGTCGAACAGCAGCACTGAAACAACGCACTGACATTACAGTAATATACAGGAGTGTTGTCATTGTGAGGTACCGTACTCAATGTGTAGGGCAAATTCAGATAAAATATTTCCTTTTTATTCTTTGCATTGTACCCACTAGTGTTTACCATGCAAAAACAGTAGTCATCAACATGGTTTTTGGGCTTATGCCAGACCACTGGAATATCAAATTTACCGATAAGTAAGCGTCACTGAATTTCATAAAATATCAGGCAAACCCTACATTATAGAGAAAAACGGATATCATTTTCAAAATCAGCAAGTTAAAATCATTTAGAAAAACTTGTTTTTTGCAGCTCATCAAAAATCATGCAGACCTGTGTAATATATCGGAAATAATTATGCACATTACTTGTAAACCATAATTTAAAACCTGTTTAGATAGTAAGTGGGATGTATTAACACTAAAAATATAAAAGACTGGTGTTGTTTAACTTAGCTGTGTGTCTTCTTTCATCTCAAATGTTGGATTAAAATTTCCTTATCTTTCAACTTGTTCTGACATGTATACTACAAAAATACTTTTCTTACTCATTTTGCCTGCCATTAACACTGTCTGTCACACACGCCCTTACATTTGTAGGTATGTATGTGTGTGTGGGTTTTTTTCTTTCCTGCTGAATTGTAATAGTGGTTTGGCTTGTTTTGTATTATGCATGGTGGCATGGTGGTTAGCACTGTTACTGCGCACCTCCAGGCCTGGGGTTCAATTCCCCCCTTGGGTTTGTGTGTGTGGAGTTTGCATGTTCTCCCTGTGGTTGGTGGGTTTTCTCCACGTGCTCTGGTTTCCTCCCGCAGTCCAAAGATGTGTGGGTAAGGTTGATTGGTGTGTCCAAATTGCCCGTAGTACGTGTGCCCTGCGGTGGGTTGGTACCCTGCCCTGGGTGTCCCCTGCCCTGTGCCCTATGTGCTCTGGGATGGGCTCCAGGCTTCCCTGTGACCCTCACCAGGAGTAAGCAGTCAAGATAATGGATGGATGTATTATCCACTCTTTCCCCAGCTACATGCTGTCTCACTGTGCTTGAGCAGTGGACTTCACCAGGCAACTTTCTTATGCAAACCCCTTCAGCTGTGTCAGACTATCCCAGCAATACATAAACAGTTTACATACAACTGATCAGATAGCATCGAGGATGCAAGTAATGCAAACATGTGAGCGAAAGCCTAAGAAAAAAATGTTAGACCTATTAGCACATTCTCCTGTCTGTTGTTTGTCTTCTGTCTGCTCAGATGTTTGCGCTGTAATTGACACACCTTGAACACACGTCTACACGCCTGCCTGACTTCTCTACACGTGAGAACATTTGCTGCCCCACACCTGTGGGTCTGTTGGACTTCACCTACCAGCCAAGCTAAGTCTGTTAGAGAGGAACACGCTGACCACAGCTTAACGAAGAGGCGGCTGGAGCGCACCTTAAATGGTAAGTGCCCTCCACCTGTCCGAATCCGCTCCCCGGGACCACGCAGATCCCGGTCTCCTCCAGCAGCTTCATGCAGTAATGCATGTCAGGAGCCACGCCCTTGTCCTGCAGAGAGAACACGCTGAGCACGCTAATGACAGCAGAGTGAGACCAATGCAGACTCTCATTCTGTGACAATGGCAATGCGCACATCTTCTTGATAGCGTCGCGAAAAATGTTCCTTTCCCCAAGGGCTCACAAGAAGAAGAGGGAGCCGGTCGAACCCCTGCCTTGTCTCTGAGGCTTGACATGTTTAAGGTGGATTCCTGTGCAGCCAGAGGGCCTTTGTCTTCCCCATTAGTCCCAGTAGTGAGCATCATTAATGAAGTTGGAACATAATCATGCTGATTTATCCCTCTGAAATGGCTCGCTTAAGTGCATCTTACTCGATATACAGTAACTCAAAAAAGAATTATGGATTAAAGTGGTTTAAACCATGCTTAAAAATGCCAAAAAAGTAAATAATAATAATAATAATAATAATAATAATAATAGAGTGAACATAAATAACGCTTGAACCTGGAAACACAAAGTAAACAGGGCCCAGTGATTAGGCAGGTATGACAAGTACGCTACATCACTCCTGTAAAGATGATGTCTACCTATGACTTTTGAGTCAATAAGTTAATAGAGATGTGGCAAGATATCTTGCAGAAAACCTACAACACTTCAATTTTGTTCACTTTATTTTACTGGCAAACAAAAATGACAGCAAGTGCGTGGAATGAGAGGGGTATGTGTGTGTGTGTGTGTGTGTTATGTGTGTGTGCGTGCATGTGTGTGATCACGTGTTTATTAGCGTGCATGTTTGACCGCACGCGCACGAGTGTGTCAGCATGTGTGATGAGACTGTGACCGTGTGTGTGTTGCTGTATGTGCGTGAGTGCGCACGTCAGCCCAAGCGCATGTCAGTATATGTGTGTGTGTGTATGTGTGTGTGTGTGTGTGTGTGAGGGTATGGTGTCTCACCTTAGCTTCCTGGATGGCACGTTCAGGGATTCTAATCCGGGGAAAGGAATACATGGCTCCCTGAACAGGGTTACATTTGATCCCTGGCACAGTGTTCAGGACCTGCTCTGTTAGTCTGGCCCGCTCTGCCAGTGTGTTGAGTATAGATGACTTCTCCTGTGAAGGGGAGCGAAAGAACAGACCAGTGAAAGCCAGTAAATAAGCAGCATAGCACCCTACTCCAGATCAGCTGGTTAGCCTGAAGTACAGCAAAGTCTGGAACTACAAGCTACATAACATCAGTTACCAAACAACTATATTATTTGGGACAAAAGAGTGATGGATCTGATGTTAAACACATTTTACAGCCAGACAGAGCTGGTTCAGTTGCAGAACTTTTATTGAAATCAGACCTTCATGAAGGTGCTGTAGGAAGGGTCTCCAGGCTGCGGTGGGTTGACCACCAGGTCCATTAGGGCCTGACCTGGAACAGGAGAGCAGAGCCGAACCGACACCAGCTTGGTAAGTTGAGTCTTAACCTCGGGGTCAATGTTGATGACCTCCATGTAGCCCGCCCTGAATCCACACCTGTTGGACAAGGACAGAAAATCCCAGACACACCTGAGCTTTGGGAGTGGTCTCCACTAATGAAGCAAACTTACAGCATCACCTGATCCTCTCTGGCAACATAAATACCACATCTCTGCTTTCTTATGTTCACAGAAGGTATGTGTATGGGCATAATTTTCACCTGTTTTTAAATCTATTTAAATTCCTTAAATAATCATATAATTCCTTTCATTCTTGAATTTTAATTGCCATTTCAGTTTTCATTATGGGTTTCACTGTTTTCATTTTATTTTCCAATAAATTCTTATTATTTAATGTTTTTTTTATGAATGTGCCCTAGAGGCATTGTGCCTAATGTTCAACCTTCTGTGTGTATTTTTCTGGTTTAGAAGTGTTTCTGTGTGAAGGGTTTCTGTGTTTGAGGTGTGTTTGGGTGTATAGAAGCAACATTTGTGTTTGAGGTATGTCGGTGTTCTGCAGTGGTGTGTCTGTGGTTTGGCAGCCGGTCTGCAGTGTGTGTATACATCTGTCGGAAATAACGTGCCCATTCACAGGTGACTCACTCTCCAATGTAACACTTGGAGGTGGAGTGGAAGGAGACCAGCTCCACGGTGTCTGAGTACTGTGGCCCCATCTCAAACAGCACCTTCTTGAAGGAGTGGAACTGGCAACCTTCTGCATATACATTATCCTGGTACACCTGCAAAGGTGAAGGAGAGAGACAGGTGGGCACGTGAGGGGCCTGAGGTGGGGAAAGTGAAGCAGAAGCAGAGAGGTAGCAACAAGAGGAACAGAAGAAGAGCCTCCTGCCCTCTGGTACCTCATCAGCCATCAGGAAAAGGTGCTCCTTAGCAGCAAATCGGATCACATCTTCGATGATCTTCCTACTCAGGACCTGACCTGTCACAGATGACACATCAGACCATTCTGTCACGTCCTGCCATACCATGTGTGTCCACCAGATGTCTTCCTTCCGTTCTTCCCTGTTTGATTAGTCTTCGTTATGTGTTTCCAGCCCTGTGTATTTACCTTATTAATCCCCATGTGTGTTCTTGCCTGTTAGTCCCTATATATACCTATATATATTCCTTTTGTTTGAGTTCCCTGCCAGTTGTTGAAGTAATGTTCTTTGTTATTGTTGATTCTGACCCTGTTAACATTGTTATCCTTGTTCTTTTATGTACTTGTTCCTGATCACTTGTATTAAAGTCCCCTTTGCACAGTAGACTCAACCCTTGCCTCTGTTCTGTCAATGTGTTACACATTCAAAGTAAAATGAACACCTCAGCTATAATGAAGCACTATTACTAATTAGCTTTCTGCATGAATAATGAAAGCCAGAGTCAGGATTTTTTCCTCAGTGTTTCTATTGCTTTTTAGATAAGAAAAGAAAAAAAATGAACTTCATATTTTTTTTACATGCATTTTTCAAGGAGTTCTACATGCATCTACTCAGGTGGACTGCGTACATGCATTTTTCAAGGAGTTCTACATGCATCTACTCAGGTGGACTGCATGCGTTTGAGTTTTCAACTGAAGACATTTAAATAGCTGTCCGTTTTAGTGACCACTATGCATGAAAAAACTAATTTCAGCTGAAGTTCTCTGTACGCATTTTAACAGCCAGCAGGGGTGGTGGTGTGTGACTAACAGAGGATGCTGTCTGCTGCACTGGGTGGTTGCATTACTGACAGACATAATTGCGGACAGATGGACCCCATTATGACAGTCAAAGAGGAACAGAATCTGTGATGTTTGCCACAGCTGACCAGCAGGGAGCAGGTGAAGACTCACCTGTGGGGTTGCCGGGGTTGATGATGCAGAGGATGCGGGGCTTGCAGTGATGCCGGGCCTCACTCAGCGCCCGCTGCAGCTCATCGATGTCCAGGGTCCAGTAGTGCTCTTCGTTTAGGTAGTAGTTGATCTGAAAAATGCCCAGCTCTGCAATGGCAGCAGAGTAGAGTGGGTACTGAGGGATAGGGATCATGACCCCCGTACTGTTTGGGCCCTCCCCGCTCGCCAGCAACTTCAGCATGGTCTGTGTTCACAACCAAGGGAAATGGGGGGGGGGGGTGGTCATATATCACTTCTGTGCAAAATTTTCTGCGTGACTTTTCATTATGTGAATGATGAGACCTTCAACATGTTTTCAGAGTAAAACAAAGGCTTTACAACGACAGATGTTTAACGCCAAGGAAATGCTGCAATATGTTAAGAGCAGCCAAGAACGACAGGAATGATTAAAGGTTTAAGTGAGCGTGACTTTGTCAGAGCAAACGACAGACGTCAGGCGCGAGTACGACATGACAGAATCGTGTACCAAAATGGCTCCGCTGGCTCCAGTGGAGAGGTAAATGTTGTCAGGGTTACACGGGATGCCACCATCTCTCCGCTCGATGTAACGGGCGACATCCTGCCGTACATACTCTATACCCTGACTGGCAGTGTATGAACCTGGGAAAGAACACACATTACACGTGTCTCCGTGAACACTCCACATATGGTTCCCTCCACATCACACACAGTTACACTGCACATGTAACTTTGTGAACATGTGACTTGTTATTCTATGACCATTATTTAGAAATAAGGGAACATGCATTACACATATCTTTAAACAGTCATTCACGATACTTTAAACATTTGGCATGTTACTCTGTGAAGAAGTTATATTTTACACTGTGTACTTTAGACTTGATTCCCAACTTTTAGGTCATAACCTCACCTGGGGTCCCTGATATGTAAATGGGGTCACGAGAAAAAATATAGTTTAAAAATTACTTTGTAATGATACATTTATAATAATATAAATATTAATAAAGTCACTGACAAGAGTCTAAGATATTCTGTCATATATACTGTAGCTCATTATCAAAAATATATCTAAAACAGGAATAAATTATCAAAACTTAATGCATGCGCTATCCATAGTTTAAATATCTAATATTTAGTACAAGCTCAATGCACAAGTGCCACTTTCAATCTCAATTTTAAACTTCCTTCTTTTTAAAAATTAACATGTAAATACTACATACATCTGTGATACTGTTTAAACACTGGTTTATTGTTCATAACTTTGTTCTTGTTCTTGTCTAGTGTCTCTGTATGTCTTCCATAAAGTGTGTGTGTGTGTGTGTGTGTGTGTGTGTGTGTCTGTCCTCCATGAGAACTTACGAGTAACAGTATCTCGCTTCCATGTACACTGTATGTATTGTGCAAGTGACAAATAAACGGATACAGATACTAATTAACATTCTATACAACTGGGCTCATAAAAAAAAAAACATCCAGATGAGATCATGAGCTACAGAAGGTTGGAAACTCCTGGCCTATTCCAAGAACATTACATAAGATTTAAGAAAATGCCTTTAAAGTAAGCAAACATTACACATGTCTTTAAGTAGAGCTTTCATGATAAATGACTGATAGTAAACAAACAAATCAGTCTGCTGTTATGTCAACACAGCCTCATAATGCACACAATTAAATCAGTCCAACGTTACTTTCATAAGTACTTGTGATTTGTGCTGATCAATTCAATGACAGACCTCAGTAGGCTGACATCACACATGGCCCTCTCACCTATACTTCCCCCTGCACAGGAGTCAAGGATGCGCTGTGATCGTTTTTTTGCGTCCTCTGGAAAATGGGGGTCGTTTAAGAGTTCTGGGTAGGAGCACAGTGCTAAAACCTAGCAGACAAACATCAGAGAAATCCGCATGCGCCTTCACACACGACAGAGAATTTTCAACTGACGGTGAAACCAGCTGACAAACCTGACGGAAGAAGGTTATTGGCTGCTGGCCCATGGCATGGGCGTCACCGATGTTTGCTTTGATCACCTCGGTGAAAGGCTTAGTCTTGCCCTGAAAATCATCAGAATGAAAGGTGTGGTCATTCAGATGAACATGATGGGTGTAAGCCAGTGAGGGCATTTGCATCATTACAAACGCATCGATACATTGCGTCAGCCATATGCTCCAGCAGTAATGTCACCGTAACCTAAAATCAGAAGGCTGGGAAGTAGCAGCCAAGAGTAACTCAGAGGTAGGAATGCCTCAGCAATAGGAATGTATATTTAACATGATGGACCTTCGCCAAACAGCTTCTTTACAAGATGTGGATGCAGCTGTTCTGCCTAAGCTGAAGATGGCCTACATTTCCGGTTAGGAGGCAGCTGTGAGTCCAGACTGTTGGCCCTACTAAGTTCCTTTTCTCCTCAGAGAGGATGTGGTAACAAGAGGCCATGGTTTGGGGGACAGCATCAGAAGTGACCAAGTATTTTCCATTCATTAAACTGCCACACTCACTCAACACCAGAACGCTCGTTTAGACCCTGTATTATCTATCCATGCCAGCTCTGGTACCCGTTCACATCCTCTGCTAGGTAATAGGCTGTTTTATTTTTGTTTTTGTTTTAATTTTGTTTTACAAGAACAAACAGGCAAGGTGAAACTCAACTCGGCGCTTTTGCCGGTTCTCATTGTGTTTGCAAACAAAAAACCTCTCTGTCAGCCACTCTCTGAATAGCACCAGATAATTTTTCCTCTGTCTTGATTGTTTTTTTTTTACGTTGAACTGTCATTTACTATATGTGCATTCATGCTGATGCATGTTATGTTACAGGTTATTAACAAATTTGTAAGCAATAGAATTCCACTTCTGTGCTGTTTTGTGCTGTGTCTGCTTTCCCTGCCATTCATCAAACGAAACAAAAAACTTAACTGTCAGCCAGTGCTTGCTACCTTAAAGACAATATGATCCTATTTACAAATAACCTGGTTGCCAAGTTGTTAACCCATATGACTAGCTTGAAATAAAAAAAAAATGTGTTCCAGCCCCATCCCAAAAGTTGGAAACTTCTCAGCCTCTGGTCTCCAGCATAACAGTGTAGGTCCAGTTCTCCAGGAGAGTACTCCAACCATGAACAGTACCCTAACACCAGGAATTCCCACCAAGGTTAGCATCCAGCTCTTCTTCAAAGCCCTAGAACTTTTTACTCTGAAATCCCATACCAGACACAGAACATAACTGGCCGGTCATTGTCCAACATAAAAACAAACCAAACAAGTACAAACAAAAAAGTCATACATGTGACAAGGGCCTTGAACAGAAACCTGCAGTGTATGAGTGTGACCTTTGCCTGTGGTCCACAGAGAAATGAAGCTCGTATTGTGGAGGATAAGAGGATCCTGTGTGTTCCTGACAGCCTGAACACTCAAGAGGAACACAAGTGTGAACCTGTGACATGACCCTGCACATCTAGATATGAGCTGAGATGTACTGAGAATTTATCAGATTGGAGGACACCCAGTGTGCTGGCCTTGGCAACCATGCAATACAGCGTTAACGTAATTAACTTCATGAGCTGAATGTAAAAACATACAGGTCAGTGCCAGAAGTCATATAGCTAAATAAAATTTCACACTCAAATCACTTTCAGACAACACACCAAAAAAGTTTCTACACTGTTCCCAATGGCCATATCTCAAAGGTGTCCTTCAATATCAACCAATCAGAAAGCAGAAAGGTGCAGCCTCCCCTTCCTGCTTCTGCTGCATAAGGACATACAAAGGGAGCTTTGAGAACAAACACAAAAGTACGAAACCTGTATCTACCTGCGCTGCTTAACGCTTGCGACACCCCCTCACTACCTCCCTGAGGTCGCATGGCTCTGTAAGTGAGTGGGGGGAGGCACAAAAACCTTGACACTTCCACAACAAAAAGTATACTGTAGCTACACTAACAAATTCAACAAGTGTTGCCACAGACTCCATCCTTCTCATTGCTGATACAAAATATGAAGATTGCCACCTTGAAAAACCTGTATCCCCTCCACACAGGCTCCAGTGGCATTTCCTCAGGTGTCTGGGGACACAGACAGTGGCAGACTCAGAGGGTGACCTCAGGGTATCACCCACACTTCCACTACTCCCTGTTCATCTGTTTGCAACATTTATTAACACCAACCTAATAAAATACAAAAAATATATATAATTAAAAGAATGGTGTAAACTAAAGTTTCATTGCAACAGTATCTTGATTTCAAGTTCCCTTTTATTTTGAAAACCGCTTCCTCCCCCGTCTCTTTCTCTGTCTCCCTGTCCCTCCCTCCCACACACCTTTTCTTTCCTTCTTTCCTCTCTCACTCCTCTCTGTCACTCGCCCTGTCTTTCACTCTCACTCTCTCACTCTGTCTCCCCCTCACTCACACTGTCTTCCTCTCCATCTCACTCTCTCACTTACCCTCTCTCACTCTCCCCCTCTCTCAGTGTCCCCCTCTCTCATTCTCTCTCTCTCACTCTCCCTCTCGCTCTTTCACTCATAATCACTCTCTCTCTGTCCCACTCTCACTCTCCCCCTCTGTCTTTCACTCTCATAATCACTCTCTCTCTGTCCCACTCTCCCTCTCCCTCCTTCTCTCTCTCACTCTTTCTCTCACTCTCTGTACTACCTTTACTCACCCTTTTGTTTTCAGCAGTGTCCTGACACTAAATACGCTACACCCCGATGATGCCATTGTGAACACTGGCACACTAGCACAGCCTCAGCGTGGTACAGGGAGAACTCAAACTAGGCTCATTGTGTTTCAGCGGCAGTACATGGGGGTGTGGTGTGGGGGTGCTCTGTGGCCCAGGGCAGCTGCCCTACCCTGTACAAGCGCTGCCTTTCATTGGTGTAATGGGAGCACAACAATGACAGCACAGAGGTCAGAAGCCGTGATGTTATGACAGTAAGTGCAGTTATGGGAGTCATTGCCTCTCAGTGATCAGGGGCCAAAGGTAAGTGGGAAGGACTTTTGTCACATCTGAGCTGCTGAGCCTGTCCTTTCTCTACAGCTTTATTAATACGTTGGAGATTATGGAATTTGAGTCACACAAAAGCAGACTCGTCATCAATGATTATCCAACTGCTATCAGCAGGTGCTCCAGATAAATTATATAAATGCAGTGTTAAATTATGCACCTGCACATGACCTGTGGAGATGGATGGTCACAAGAGACACAATGCTGTGAATGGTCAGCTTGTATGAGCACTGAAGTGTAAAATCACTTGGAGATGCTCATTTTGTATAGACACAAGTGCCTAGCAGCCAACACAAACATAACAACCAGACGTAACTGTAGACTGCACCTTGTCGCAGTCATTCCTAGCCCTCACATGCATATTAAATGTGCTTTTGAAACCTTCTTGGTTAATCAAAATCTGGACATTTTGTATGCCTGAAATTGTGCTGCTTATCCAACATTAGCAAGGGCTTGAAGTCAGTTAATCACCTTTTATACCACTTCCTCCTGTTAAGGGTCACAGGGAAGCCTGGAGCCCATCCCAGAACACAGGGTGCCAACACACACAATTTGGACACACCAATCAACCTAACCTGCATGTCTTTGGACCCTCAGAGAAAACCCACCAAACACAGGGAAAACATGCAAACTACATGCACACAAACCCTAGGTGGGAATCGAACCCCAGGTCTGGAGGCATAAGGTAACAGTGCTAATGACTACACTACCATGCCACCAAGGCTTGAAATCATACAACAAAATGGCCCAAACTGGTAAGTCTTGTATCTATTAAGTTACCGTTGTGTTGTAAAAAGGCACAGATACAAATTTAAGATAACTATAGTTCAGATATAGGATATTTTTATACCTATAGAGTTTAAATACTGTAATGGGGCACTGCACTTGTAATTGTTTGTGTGTGAGTGTGTGTGTGGGTGTGTGTGTGTGTGCGCGCGCGTGTGCCCACACATGTGCTCACGTGTACATATACATACATAAAGATATTATGTTCAGTTTTCATAATTCATCTCCTGTCGTTCACACTGCCTTGTCTCAGTGCTCACTGTACCGTCCCACACGGGACATGTGGATGTCAATTTTCTGTGTAAAGCACTTTGAAGCACGCTGTTGCGAAAGGCGCTATATAAAAATAAATTGAATTGAATTGAATTGAACTCCAAGGGTGCCTGGTATAAACTGCAGGCCCGAGTCCCTGGCAAAAAGCCACACACACAACAGGAGAACATGCATACTTAAAAAACTGCCAACTCACAGAAACTCATAGACGCACACAAAAAAAAAACGGAAAGCAGAAAAAGATATCTTGTGGCTTTTGTTGAAAAAAATAAGAAGTACAAAACCAAAATTCTCAAGCTGGAGCGGAAAGACAAAACGAAACCTTGAAACAGTGAGGAATGTTGCCAGGCCACAATGTCGTCTCAAAGCCTCCTGTTCTTCGCTGCATAGAGTTTTCAGGAACAGGGAAAAAAGACAGGTGCAGGTATTATGTGTTACTTTACAAAGGGAAACTGAACACTGAAAATCCTGTATGGGAGAGGCCAGATGCAGCCAATCCCTGACATCTACTTTACCTGCTAATTCCTA
This sequence comes from Chitala chitala, assembly GCA_025773905.1. Lineage (NCBI taxonomy): Eukaryota > Metazoa > Chordata > Actinopteri > Osteoglossiformes > Notopteridae > Chitala > Chitala chitala. The sequence continues at coordinate 8,033 of JABJVR010000229.1, read as the reverse complement.
TTAAGTAACAAAACTACGACGCCATGATTTTTATGATGTGTAAAAGTCCACTCTTTTTCTAGATTTTAAAGCCTAACATCCTCCATCCACAAGTCCATTCTCTGCCACTACTATTCCTACAGCTACTGAAAAACTCATGAGAGTGACATGACAGATATTTAATTAGCGTACACCAAGAAATGTTTTATTGTCATAAAATTTAATAAAAGTATCGAGACTTCTTGCATCTGACAAATTCAAACGTCATTTCAAAGCATTCGATTTGTTCTGAGAAATGTCATCTTTCGACAGCTTAAGGTTTCATAATATCCCTGAGAGAGATATTCCCCTCGAGTAGGGTGAATCTGTTACGCAAATGGCATAATTGTGTACATGTTGACATAGTCACTCTGGCTGAAGTGGAACCTGGCAAAACCAACAGTCACTGTGCCACATTAACAACTTTTAACCACTGACAGACAGAAGGCCACTGTACTCGACGGTCCACCACCACCTGTTAGATGTTTAAACAGAGTTCAGAGTCATCCAGGTCAATAAAGTGGCAGCACACGAACATCTCCTGGAATAATGAACTGGCAAGAATACCTCTGGAATTAATTTAGAACTGAAACAATGTTGCCATTTCGCCCCTTGTGTCATGCTTCAAAGGCTACGCAGAGCTGACAGTACAGTCAAGGTTCATGATAAGTTAAAAATAACTGCTGAACACTGTCAAATGCTTAAGCCTGTTTTAAATTAAGGTCATCCTACTGCTATTCAGTAAACAAAACCAACCTGATATTAGTATTTAGCTCACCAAGCTCACACAAGTGAATAAAGAGGAAAAAAAATGGCTTACCTCAAGTCACTTTTGTCCTCTGCAGTTGGCATTGAAATGAAAAGTAAGATGATTATAATGTATTTCATGACGGTTACTTAAAAATAAATGTACATCTGGGTTATTCCTTTCGAGTTCTTACTCCTAATTGGTCACCATGCTGAACTGCTAGTGCACTTTTCATGTTTGCCTTTGGCAAACTGGCCAGTTATCTGAAATACAGGTTAAGGTCACATTTGACGTTGTAGCTCTAAAGGCCAGCAATAGATGACATCTTGGCTCCACTGCGCCCCAGTCTCCTGGGTTATACATGACAAACCAGAAGCAGGGTCACCAGAAGAGGGTGCTAGTGAGCAAGAGGTGGTAGTGGTGGGGAAGACAGAACACATCTTTGTGGACTGAGACAGGCTGGGCTCTGAGGTCAGCCCAGTGTGATTTTATCTGTAGGAAACCAAGTTTCCCTTGTCAGGTTATACCTCTGCTTTCTTTGTAGTAATAGTTTGGCCCTTGTGTTGACTCACCCAGACAGTGAAAGCCTTTGTAGGAGGTGACCTTCAGACTCCATGATTAGGCAGTACTTAAGTCATGTTTGAACAGAAAGCCAGCCTGTGCTGTTAAGTGTACAATATATATGAGGCAGCTTGGGTAAACGATATATAATGCATTTGCTAATACCAACACACTGCATGTATCCACAATGTACACAGCGTGTCTGTTGACTTTACATCAAGAGTGTTTAAACACACCTGAAATATGCTAGAAATGCACATGCAGTGACTTTGCCAAATCTGGGCTCTACGTAAAGCTAATTAGACTCACAAAATAACTCATGCTGGATGAAAAGTGAAAACTTCTTTTTTAAGAAATCTCAACAAGAAAAGAGTTTTCAAGGTGATGTATGTTTGACATCTGTGACAATGTGCGCATGTCTGTGTACACACACAAAAAAATGCAGCCCATTTTTTACAACATAAAATAGCAAATAGAATATTTGTATGCTTGTAACATGCTTAAGTGGCCATAATCAACAATTGAATAAAAACCAAAAATCTGATTATGAGAAAGTTATTATTGAGTGTTATTTAAAACGACACGTTTTGTACCGGATACTTCTTTTAAACAATTCAGAATTTTCAGTCGATCCACTTTTCAATGATAACAGAGCCATGAGGAATGGTAGTGATGTGTCATGGAAACACGAAGAGCAAATTGAAAAGAAGGCATGCATAAAACCATTCAGTGAATTCACAAACATAAATCCCTTAAGACATAAGACATGGGGGTGAGGACGGACACAGACTGGTGATGCTACCAACCATCACGTCTTTTATATGCACCGCGACGCTGTTTCAGACGAATACAGTCACCTACAAGTCTAAGAACTGTTTTAAAGACAATGGGAACAGAAAGAAGCAATTCTGAGACAGATTTCGCGCTAGTTTTGACATTTTCTGATAAACTCAAATGCAGAGTTGCATTACCTGTGATTAAATGAGCACCTCTGTAGCAGATCACAAAAGCACCGTTACCTCTTTAAGTTCCTTTTCGATCTTGACAGCGAGTTGGACAATTGGGCCCCTCACGGCATATTCAACCTTCTTAATGTTGGGGTTCATTGTGTCCATGGTCAGCACCTTGCCCCCTCGCGACGTTGCTTGGGTTTTGAACATCTTGCAGTTGTCAAGCCTGCGCCGAGTCGCAGACAGCCGAGTCGCAGACAGCCGACAAACAGGTCTGTCGGGAGGGAGACAGAGAGAGAAAAGCTCATTGACATCCATGCGTCTGATTTGCGGTGCACCAAAGGCGAGCGCATCGCAGCGCAACCTACAGCTCCATCCCTCGCAGAGCTACTGGATAAGCGCCCCTCAAAGAGAACATGGTAATATACTGTGTAACTTTAAGTACGAATGTAGTATTTGGAAGTAGTTAGAAATTAAGGTGTATTTTATATTAACGGCTAGTCTGATGTCTGCACATACAAAAAAGGCAAGCGCCGGTCTTCTAACGCTGGTTCCGCTACCTGCGATTGTGCCACTTGCTTTATCCAAAAAGTTTTGCAGACCTTTGAACTGTCTGGGGCACATGGTACCAACGATGTTTCACAAGATTAAGCCCTAAACTGGCACTCGATTCACTCGCTGCCTTATCTATGAAACTGTTAAAAACTATCCTTGACTTTCAGTCGAGTGCATTTCCACGTTAGTGCTCTCCCCCCCTGCACCCGTGCACGTACCTGTGTTTCCTGCGCGTCCTGAGGTTTACACGATCGGTCCTTTGGAGAAGACACACACACAACGTAAGGCAGCGCCTGTGTTCTTCAGTGCACCTGAACTCACAGTTAAAATGCGCCTTTGCTCCGCTCTTCATAAAATGTGACTCCTATGATAAGTAAGGGTGGAGACTCTGTGCTCACTTATGCTGGCAACTCCCCTTGCTGGAGACAAGCCACGGTAGAGGAGCTGACACTGGTGTGATGAGCCGTCAAAGAGCTGAGACACCGCACGTGGAGCTGCGCTCCCGTCCCTGCAAAGCATTAACGATACTTGCCCTGGTGCATCTTAATTTCTTTTGAAACTGGCTGTGCTGACAGTGGTCTAATGTGGGTTATATTTAAACAGTTATAATACGGTAATAATATATACACCATATATACAGTACACCGGGGATAAGGGCGGAAAACTAGGCAGACAAACGTTGCGTAAGAGAAGCTCCTGCACTCGATGAATAATTTTGGTTTGTTGCAACTTCCCTGTCTCTCTCTCTCTCTCTCTCTGTGTGTGTGTGTGTGTGTGTGTGTGTGTGTGTGTGTGTGTGTGTGTGTGTGTGTGTGTGTGTGTGTGGTAAACGCTGACGCGACACAACAGTAGGTGGCACTGAGGTTACTTCCATATAAATTCAAGAAATTGAGCAACATCGACCGATATTATACTGTCATTTACATTGCTTAGATTATTACGTATGTCATTGTGTAAGTAGGCCATCTCTGCGATTTTATCGCTGTAATTACACGGCAATTAGCAACAATACACACATTCATCTGAGCAAGGAGCAGTCTGGACACTGCATATTGAAATTTTAACTCTTAACGATGTAACAACTGAAGCCGTGTTCTTCCAGTTTTTTGTATCTTTGGACTGTGTGAGTGTTTGATTTGGTTTTACAGCTGTATAAAAGTTGACCATATGTACTGCACAGTGTGTAAAATGAGGTTGGTGATAATCATGTTTAAAACTCGTGGTTTGCAACACACACACACACACACACACACACAAAAAACAGGACATCTACAATACAAGTCTTACAGAGTTGTCACACACAATTACAGTATTTCATTCCAGTGAAAAACAAAACCTCTGGAAATCCAAGGAGTTTATAGGTAGAACAATGAAATCTTTGTGTATTAACTATATGGTAGATACCATAAGGTTTTATTAAAGCTATTGACAAAACACTGTTTAGCAGATTTTCAGTGTCATTTTATTTCCTGTCAAGAACAAAAACGAAGCAACTTATTTGCTGTAACAGTAAGCCTTCGGTATTCTTGGCAAACATTTTCAGTACAAGTTTTAAGATGACTTTCACTGTGACACCCTTGTGATCTTTTGCAAACCGAATAAATGTATTACAAGGTAATGTGTATATAATTTATGGCTTTATAACATGGTAAAGATTGTGGTGATCACAGGCAAGCTTAAACATGTTCCAATGTATGTATTATGTTATAATTTAGTTAAAGGTTCATAATTGTTGTACTTTGATTAGAAGTGAGGTATGGCTTCCATACTAAACAGTGAATAATCATTTTTGTAATGAAATTAAATTAACATTACACTTGAACAGTGCTTTTTAACAAGATGCCCAAAGCGCTTTACAATGGAATAAGGACTGTTCTCCACCCCCTCCAGTGTACAGCATCCACCTGGACACACCAGCTACAGGTAGGAAGGAGCAAGTGATACAGCTAATTCACACATGAAGATTATTAGGAAGCCTGTAGGATGGCATGGTGGCCCAATGAGTAATGCATTTTCCTCACACCCCTGAGGTTTGGGATTTGAATCCTAGCCCCTGGGGCTGCCAAAGCTTGTGTGTCTAGTGCTGCTCCCAAGCCTGGTTAAAATGGCAAGTGGCCACTCCCTCATGGGGAGCAGCTGAAAGTTGACTCACCATGACTGGTAAAGCCTGTTGGGGAAATCTAACCAAGATACCCAGGAGCACCTCTGTTCCTTATGAAGAACACGCAGGGATCTTTAATGACCACAGAGTGTCAGGACCTCAGTTTTATGTCTCATCTAAAGGACAGTCTCACTTTTTACAGTATGGTGTCCCCATTACTGTAGTGGGACTTTAGGATCCACATAGACTACAGAGTGAGCGCCCCCTGCTGGTCCCACTAACACATTCTACAGCAGTAACCATAGCTTTCCTAGGCAGCCTCCCATGCAGGTATTATCCAGACTCAACTATGCTTAGCTTTTGTGGGGTTATCTTTCAAGATTTAATCATTCGGTACAGGTCAAAACCTTGCTATTTTTTAAAAGCACTGTCTCCAGATTTATAGTGGCATTTGCAAGCACTTTTGTGTTTCCATGGTAACTGGTCACAAGCACACGTCTGTACTCATCTCGCTTGTTAAAACCCAGCTGGCCCTTAAATGAACTAATTGCATCAGGACTTTTCAGGGCCATCTGGGTGGTGTTGACAGGAATAGACTCGGCAGCATGTTTTGCATCTGTGCCACATCTTCACTCCGTAACCCCGTGTTATCCAAGTAAAATGAAACACAATCATTTAAAGACTGAGAATGATGAAATATCATTTAATTGTGTTGCTATATGTTTAGTTTCTATATATTTTGTGTGTGTGTGTGTGCGCGCGTGCGTGCGCGCAGTTGTGCTCTGTGATAGGCTGGCACCCTGACTAATGTGGCCTCCATCTTGTGCCCTAGACTACCTAGGATAGGTTCACCTGTTCATGGCATTTGATATGAAATAAAGTGTATTTTTACACTACATCAGCTTGTGAGCACATAGCTTAATTTCGCAGCCAAAAAAAACAAAAGTTAATTTATAATGAACTTTAATATACATAAACACTGAGTACGTTTCTGGAATTATTACCCCTGCCGAATGATGAAGAGGGTGAGGATAATTAACGATAAGATTAATTAATGATTAAAACTGCATATATTGGCCACAAGAGGGGGTAAGAGACCACGATGGTCATTTGGCTCGTTTACAGGGAGAGATACGGCTTCATCATTATCCATTTAACAGGTTGTGTCGTGAACATAAACATGGCTTCTGTAAACATGAAGACTCAAAATCCAGGAAACACTTACTGAGAACTGTAGGCTACACAACATAAATTACTTCTGTAGAAACCATCTGCTAAAGTGCCATTAGACAACATTCACCTACATTCTTTTTATCATTGTTAACACTTTAACAAATTACAAATTGTTTGAAAAGCTAATTGTTATTGTATTGTATTGTAATTATTAATGTTACTGAGATATCCATAAACAGGTGAGGCAGTACTACAATTTCTGCACCGTATAATGCAGTCCGTCAACAAACTGTCCAAGTCATAATTACAACTTGCATTTGAACGCAAACTGGAACGCTCCACAGTCAGATTTTAGAATTCTGGTTCATCATAATTTTGCTTTAGCAGGAAAGCACAGGCTATTTTATCTCAGTACAAAGAAGGAGTTTTTGAGGTGCTCTCAAATGCATGTTTCAGTATCCGCAAGACCATCACTGTTCCAACACATGAGAACCTTCAGCAACAGAAACTAAAGAAAATAAATATTGTCACATAAAAATAAAATTAAAGTCTTCTCTGCATGTGTTATTCAGCTAAATTATTTTCTAAATGGAAAAGCCTTACCAAAATTCTAAAGAGATTGGGACCTAAACACAATTATGTAGTATCTTCTATGAAATTAGAATTAGAATTCTTTATTGTCATTGTATAATACAGTGTACAATACAACAAAATAGGTTTAGCAGATCTTTAAAAATGTGCAAAGAGCAAAAATAGACAGTGTGTGTAACATAGCTAAACAGTTATAAACAGTATAGACAGTACAAGCAGCATCAATGTAGTTTGTAAAGTGATACACTGTTTTTGAAGTGTCAAAGTGTTATAAAGTGATATGGTTCTGTAAAGTGGGTAGTGCAAGAAAGAGACAACAACCATATTGCATATGTAGTAGTGAAATGCAAACAACAGTATTGCACATGTAGTAGTGAAATGCAAACAACAGTATTGCACATGTAGTAGTGAAATGTAAACAACAATATTGCACATGTAGTAGTGAAAAACGCCTGCCTGATGGCAACAGCTCAAAGAGGTGATAGCCAAGGTGAGTTGTGTCTTTGCAGATGATGTTTGCTCTCTGGAGACGCTGTGTTCTGTAGATGTCCTGTAGTGCTGGGAGTTGAGTCCTGATGATCCTTTGAGTGCTGGAGATGACACATTGAAGCAGCTGACATACCGCGTAGAAATTCAATATTGTCTAAACACTAGTGACATTTACTATATTGCAAAATGTATAAGGTTTCTCCCGCATTCCATCATATGACAAGTGTATGTAATAAACACACCGGTTCACTACGGGACACTTGAGGCAATTAGGAAGAGGTGTCAAATGGAAAACACTACCAAAAGTGTTGCCTAGAATAGGGTCCCGGCCCACACAATCCAACCAGGGTTTAGAGGTCTAACAATTTGCCTGAACTACATGTCTTTAGACTGTGGCAGTAAACCCATACCCTAGCTGCACACACAGAGTGCCAATGGGTGGAAAAATTCGCACAATTCACACAGGCTCACCAAAATTGGACAATAGAAGATTCGAAAAATTTTGCTTGGTCTGATAAGTCTCGATTCCTGCTGCGACATTCAGATGGTAGGGTCAGAATTTGGTGTACAGAACATGAAGGCATGGATCCAACGGTTCAGGCTGGTGGTGGTGGTGTAATGGTGTGGGGGATATTTTCTTGGCACATTTTGAGCCCCTTAGTACCACTTGAGCATCGTTTAAACGCCACAGCCTACCTGAGTACTGTTGCTGACCATGTCCATCCCTTTATGAGTACAGTGTACCCATCTTCTGATGGCTACTTCCAGCTGGATAATGCACCATGTCACAAAGCTCAAATCATCTCAGACTGGTTTCTTGAACATGACAATGAGTTCACTTTACTCA
>JABJVR010000227.1:0-21625 GCA_025773905.1 Chitala chitala | reverse complement strand
TTCTCTGTAAAGCGCTTTGAGGCATGCTGTTGCGAAAGGCACTATATAAAAATAAATTGAATTGAATTGAATTGAATCTCCTTTGAAAGAACCAAATCTCCTTTTCCATGCTTGCAGCTGCTTTCCATTGCTGTCACTTAGCATTTCAAAACTCTGTCGCCCCACCAAAAGGCCCAGGATTGGCTAAGAGAGTGTCCCCTGGTGTGATGACTTGTGATGACTCAGAGCTATGAGTCACGGCTGTCCGCCGTTCGCTCTCGTCAGGGCTAAAGGTGCTGAACGCAGTGCCGCTCACCAGGGACCTTAACACGCTTCTCTTCTGTGCTTAGCGTGAGTCATGGGGCCATTGGGGCTGACAGCTGGTGCCTCGTTGGTCTTCGCAGCAAAGGCACATGCTCTCCCGACAGCCAAAAGACCTGGCTGTTTACACACACGCACACACACAGGTATGCACAAATAACAGGCATACACATGCACAGACAACCATTCCATGTGTGTGGCTTAAACAGACCTGGCATTGTAAACTTGCTCTGGAGCTACTCATAGACAATTCCTATGAAGCAGTGATGGATGATGCAACAGGTGATCATCAGATAACATCGTGATGTCTCCCCCTCTGGGCTGTCACATGGTGCCAGTTCTATAGTATTTGTCACAGAAAAAACACAGGCAGCAGAAATGTGAAACTGGGAAAACGGCGAAGAAATAAACCAGGAGAAAATATGTTTTCACTCCTGTGACGTGAAAAGCAGTTGGAATGTTTTATGTTTTAAAATGATGAAAGAGACATACGGAGAAGGCACTGCGACAAGTTCTGGGATTCAGAGCCTGCGGGGGACTGGAAAACTCATAAATATTTGACAGTGATAAATGGTTTGTTTAAACATCTTTCTAAGTACATGTGCTTTCTAAGTGTGTTATTTGGTTAATAAAGCTTTCCCTTGCAGAGTAACACACAGAGCTAATGCTGTAGTTTCAGCATAGCTACGCTTCTGTCCTGTGCTACACTGGCTCCTGTGGAGCAGGGATGACCGGTCAGCAGGACCACATGACCTCTGTAGAGCTGTACAGTGAGCTCTCAGGTGTACCACAATGGCCCCTGTGAGGTGGCAGGCAGGGCTGGTGCAGTTTGGAAATGTGTAAGTGAACATGTGGGTGGTTACCATGTGGACGAAGACATCAGGGACCCTTGGTGGAAAGGCCAATGTGGCTGACACTGTAGATCTGTTATGGATTTGTGGGAGGCACGTGACTGTCCCATGTCCCATTGCTGTGTGTGTATGTGTGTGTGTGTGTGTGTGTGTGTATGTGATGGGATGTGTCCCATTGGGGTGTGAGCTGTGGAGGCCAGGTTGGGACATGATGAGGCTGGGTGTGGTCCCTGCCGTTCTGACTTGTTGCAGCAACACTGTGGTTACATGATGACTGTCAGTGATGAGACAGAGGGATGCTGCTCATGTTAATCACAGTCTGCTTTCACCAAGCTTGTCACGTTGGATTGTGACCATCACTTGCCCCATGGAGTCGTCATCATCATCATGAACAAAGGGAAAAGAATGGGGAGAGGGAGCAGGTCAGTGTCAGAGACCCCGAGAGAGAGAGAGAGAGAGAGAGAGAGAGAGAGAGAGAGAGAGCAGGTTAGCTTCAGAGGCTCCTATAGAGAGAGAGAGCAGGTCAGCTTCAGAGGCTCCTATAGAGAGAGAGAGCAGGTCAGTGTCAGAGGCTCCTATAGAGAGAGAGAGAGAGAGAGAGAGAGAGAGAGAGAGAGAGAGAGAGAGCAGGTCAGCTTCAGAGACCCCTTTTGAGGGAGAGAGCAGGTTAGCTTCAGAGGACCCTATAAAGGTAGAGAGCAGGTCAGCTTCAGATGTCCCTAGACAGAGTGAGAGCAGGTCAGCTTCAGAGGCTCCTATGGACAGATGGATTCCGGTCTGTGTGATCATTGGCTCTTTTCCATTCGTTGTGCATGTTAGAGTAAGTGCACACACATGCACTGCATGGTTATTTTGTCTTATCATTCTGACACACCGATTTCATTTCAAGAAACCCGTCGTCTGAGAACCTGGGCTTAATTATATCTGAAGGTAATTTATTTCAAGGCAAACAGGAGACTGGAAGTTACCAGACAAAAATATGTATGGATATACTTCTAAGGTGTTGACCTTGAAGAGTTTATGAAATGTTTTTGTGCCCAAACAAACCCAGCCCCATTTCAAAGGGTTTGACTGTACTTTAACCAACACAAGCTGCCATGTTTCAAATATAACTGAAATTCTTTGGCTTTGCATTGGATACAATTGTGTGTTGAGTATGTAATGAGTTTCCAATTTTTTGTGTATGATTGGTTTATATTTAAAGAGGAAAACACATAATGTATTTATCAATAACTATTTTGCATAACTTTGTTATAATGTATTTTTTTCAGCGTCACTTAACATCACTCTGGCAACAGTAATTCAACCTTTTTGTCTCACAGTTCTCAACACCGGTGTCATTTTCGGTTTCGTCTTTTCACCTATAAGTTATATCACCTCTCATGATGACTCATTGAGATTTAGTCACAAAAGTGGCTTCATACATCAAAACAGAAGGGAAAAAAGACTTTTCTGGAACAAAAGAAGTCACAAGTGAAATCGACCCTTTCAATAGTACCACTCGAGGCAACGTAATCAAACGATGCGCCTGGAAAACACACTGCACTGAACGACAGTTGCCATGGAGACGCCTGTCTGCAGCTCATGGAAGTGGTGAACATGGAGCTGCAGGCCTTGTCAGGGTTTACTGATGTAAACACACGACAGGCATGCGTAGCATGCTTTTTACAGGACAATAAAAAGGCCAGGTGTAGGACAGATGCTCCAACACGCCAGTGCCCTACCGCTTTTCATTTTCCCCAGCATCCAAGTAGATTACGAGCAAACGAACGCATGAGACAAGCTTAACTTTAATCACCTGTTAAGAGGACTGTCATGGAAGATTTGTCTGTTCTCTGTTTGAGGCTGTTACTATTGCCAAGTAATATCCAGCAGTCGTGCTGTGTTTTCTCTGTTAATTATGTCTGAACGGAGGCCTTAGACTTTATGGCAGTGTTTGCTGCTCACTCACATGGCTGAAGTGGAAGGTTCTAGACATGCGTCATCTCCTCAAAAGCCTCTTGTCACAGCAGACTTTGAAAGGAGCAACAGTAGTGGCAAGAGCAAAGGTACGTCACTGAGCCGCCATGGAAACAGAGGGCCAACCCTTAAAGGTAGTTAAGGGGATTTCACTGCCCAGGCGTGGGTGCCGCCCAACCTTCGCCCCTCTTGTTGTTTCCTGTGAAAGTGGAAGGAAAGACGGGGATCTAGTGATGTTTCATTAGGTCACTGTTAGTTCACGGGGTTCATCTGGGTTCACCAGGGTTCGCAGGTGCAACGTTCTGAAACAGAAGTATAGTGGTGTGTATACGCATCTATATGGCGACCCTTCTCTAAAATATCAACTCACCAAATACCTACCTAAAAATTCTTTGTGAGGAGTAGCAAAAAATTTGTAGTAATGGTTTTTTTTATTGAACATAAAAAATTTAAGTTTCTGTTAATCAGTTCTGTATTGGTCACCTTTTGGTCACTTATGCATGAAGTAACAGTGCACAGGTAAAAGCATGATCGTGTTCTCAAAGGAGTAGAAGGAAAAGTATGCCCATCTTCAAAGACAACACTACACCACTGTCCTACAATAAGTCCACAAACACACACACAGCTACGTTTATTAGCACAACCAGGCAGCCAGAAACACAGTCTGAACGTCATGGTCCAGGAAACAGGCGAGAGGTGATGTGGCCAGTATAATCAGTCTTGAACAAGAGGCAACATGGGAAAATAAATCAAGAGGACGAACGGAGGGCATGTAGAAGCAGGGTCCTGGGGTCGGAAACTAGTAGACCAAGAACAAGGCTGCAGTTCTCATCATAAGTATTAGAGAACCTTGCAAGGAGGGCATGGCTGTGAGCCACTTATATACTGAGTATAGCTGGTGTCAGGTGACATGGCCAGACTGAATGATTGGCTCGCTACCATGAAAAGCGTGATTCAAGGAACCCAGGCTAGTCAGCCCGACAGCATGTGGACTGCATGACACCAGCAAGCAACTGTGTTTCACTCTCTCCTAAAGAAGGCAACTTGTGACAACGTGATTCATGTTCAATATTAACACAGAGGATGGGAGACGTGACAGAAATTTGGAGGCTGAGAATAATTAGTTGCTTCCATTTGCATTGTACTTGTGGTGTGTGTCCCGCAGTTCTGTCAAGGATAAGAGGTTTTCATAATAGATGCATAGGATATGGTGGTGTGTCTTTTCTTTTTTAATTGTCGTGCGCTGGAACTTTTTTTTTCATTTTTAGACATTCATAATTATCTAGCAATAGATGAGCATTTTTCAGTAGCATGAGGTGTCCTGACAATTCAATTATCTTATCTAACACTTGCATTACAGTCCACCTTGGTATAGTATAATTATTACCCAAGGACGCTGGAAAAAGCCTTCATGCTATAGTAGTTCTTTGTAAGCCAGACAGCGGTGTTGGTTTGTAACTCTAAGATCTCCTGTAACTGAATATGTAGATGATTAGCTTCCAGCGTGCAGCGCTGCATTTGAGAAAGAGTCTTTTAATGTGCCTTAGGCACTGAGACTTATCTCAAAGAATTCGTCAGTGTGTCAAAGAGCGAAAACATATTTAACAATAAATGACAGCTCGAGCCCTTAAATGGCAATTAATTTAACCTAGGCAGACTGTTTAGGAGGCCGGCCTGTTTAGAGTAATGTGCTTTTTAAGCCACGTTAAATCAGTGCAACAGCATGACAATTTCAAGAGACAGAGAGGGAGGACACAGTAGCTGCACTTCAGATGGATTTAAAGGTCATTAGTCACTTTGTAAACCACATCTTCATTGTTTAACGTTATCACACAAACATTCTGCATGAGCATTTCTCATAGTATTACATGCAGATACAATTATTTATAATGCAATACATTGAAATGACTGGAAACTGTGAGCATTTAATCTCACAATTTCTTTTAACAGAGCTGTAAAAAATCCCAATTTATAATAATTTTTACACTGACAATGAGGGATAAACAATAACCATTTAAAAAATAGGGAAACGGTGAGATTTGAAATAAAATGTGAAGTGTGCTGTTTATTCCGGATATAGTGCAAAGATGGACGCAGGTTTTACATTTCCATCACAGCGTCAGCGAGAGCAGATGCCATGCGGACAGCAAAGGGTGTGTGTCTCCGTAATGTGACGTTTTGCATTCAGCAAGAGCTTCTTCTTTCGTTACACGTGAAAAGCATTAACAGCAGGGGGTTAAAGAGGATGAATCATCCTTCTCCAGTCTGAGTCTGCGGTGCTGTAAGTACAGACGCCGTTCACTCTGTCTGGTTGCCCACGTTTTCATGTTCAGATGCTGCATTCCGATGGTTTTGAGAATAATACGAGACCTTGACTTATCAGCTCGCCATCATGATGAAGTCTGTTGCTCTGACACTCAGCAAACCTGGCTGGTAACTCTACACAATAACTTTACGGAACAATGTACTACAAATCCTTGTAGTACATTGTTACATATAGAGGCAGATGTCGTGATGGGACTTCCAGTGGCTAGTGTCACGTCAGAAGTCTTGTGAATGGCCTACAAGGACTGATCAAAGTCAGAGGGGAACATTTATACATACACTGAGTCTCCCGGGGACACCGACTGTATAAAAAAGATTAGTGTAATGCCGTGCCTATATGAGTGTATAACACATTATAAGTGGTTGCCAATTTGTCAGTCTCATTTGACAGGTGGCTCTATATTATGTTCAAAGTTGACCTTTAAAGGCTAAAAATGATTTGTTGATTTTCACAAATCAGAGTTCTGTGGCAGACATGTTTACCAAAATGTCCCACTGATGAATAGAATAGAATACAATAGAATACAATAGAATTCCCTTATTGTCATTGCACAGTTAAGCACAACGAAATTTGGGTGCATCTCTCCATAAGTGAGAACCACAGGGAGGTAGACATAGACATGTAAGGTGCTTACAAAAAAAGTAATATACAAATAAATAAAGTAATATACAAATAAATTTTAAACAAAATATAAATGTCAGAGCTCTCCAACCATAAAAGTGCGGGTGGGGGGTGGTTGATGAGGCCTGAGGAGGCGTTTATGAAGTGCAATCAAGGTTTTGGTCAGGCTCCTTTGCTAATGCTACGTTGGCAAGCAGACACGGTGAAGATGTGGAGCCAGAAAAACCTAAAATGTACTACTTTCACTCTGAATGGAAGCTAATTTTTATTAAACAAAATGCAAAAGCATATATTTGCATACTAGTTCTAAATATTTTTTATTCTATGTTTGCATGTAAATCATCAAAATTATGGTCAGAATGTTTGGGGAAAAAGATACAACATTATTCACCATTTGACCTCTTATATATTGGTTTTTATTTTTTTAAGTTTTTTAAAGGTAGGTCTTTGCTTTCAGTCCCACATGAGCACTGATCTTGGCTTAGGGAAGGCTGGTGACCACAGCTCTGAAGAGTGCACGTGTAACAGAAGTGTTACCTCACATGGGACTGAGAAGTGACCTGAGTGAGGGGCCTGCTGTTGCTACACATCTTTGAACATAATTGCTGTGAGCAGCAGTGCCCCAGGGCATGGTCATGTGCTTGCTGGAGCTCTGAGCCCAGCAATTACAGAGTTGGAGGCTCAGAGCTTCTCTTCCTCTGCCTGCCCCTCCTCCGTGCATTTCAGAACTGCCCCCCCACCCCCACCCCCCAGGCCTTCTCCCTTGGTGCTTGGGGTGCCGGCCACCTCCCTGCTCACTTATTATGGAGACGGCTCCCACATTGTCCATTTGCGGCAGTAATTATGGCAGGACGGTCATTGCAACCACCCCCACCCGCACGTTTATGGTTGGAGAGCTCTGACATTTACATTTTGTTTTATTTGCTAGACAGCAGCAGTGTCCGAGTTTTACGCTGCTCCCTTTTATACAGCTGGATATTCTGAACACATCAATCCAAATCAAGTACCGCTTTTAAGGGTACAATGGTATGGTTCGTCTTGGGAGGGACAAACTTTTGGATCTGTGTTCACATGACAAGCCACTACATTATGAACTGCTCTGGCTTACAGCCATTAAGTCGTGGGGCCAGCTTCCTGTCAGTCTGTGGGGGAAAAAAAAGATGTAGTATAAATAACAGGGTTGTGGATTGGCTTTAAAGAAAGCTGTAGTATAAATAACAGGGCCATGGATTGGCTTTAAAGAACCAGTGCTATAGATAAGTCTTGACTGTTACAAAGACTGTCAAATGAGTCTGCAAATTTGCTCTGTCTCTGATACCTTAGCAACAACTCTAATTAGGGCATGAGCTTCTAATTTAGATGCTACAGATTTGAAAAGTAAAAATGTGTGGTTTTACTTTTATTTTGTCCCTTTGCTCATTCTTTAAGAAAGCACAGCGGTTCAACAGTGAAGAGTCGAGCTGACTGACTGAGGCGCACGCTAAACACGCAGACTGACCTCGGTGGTTTTTGTGTAAGCGGCTCTGAGGCCGAGTCGAAAGCCGATCAGGAGGTTTACGAGAAAGGCAGCGCGAGCTCGCTGACGGCATAATCCGCGCGAGAGCAGGGCGTGGTTTAGGAGGATCAGCACGGCGAAGGCTGGGGCCGCTGACGTCACGCTGACGGAAACACCGCTGTCCATCCGCGCTGGATGGGGGAGGGGCGATGCGTCCGCTCCGACCCCCACATTCCCCTCCCTCCCAGCTCACACTCGTTAAGCTCCGCCCTCCAGAAGCCCTCTTGGAAAGAACCTGCACCGACGATTTATTTGGACCGTCATTTTGCGTCAGTATTGTACCTGCACGGGTCTTATACAGGATCAGGACTGATTGGTTGTTTGAAGCATTTGCGGATAAGCTTAAGTAAACAAAAAAATTATAAAAACTTCTTATGGGTGATCTACAGTTTGTGGTCCCTTTTCCCTTTTCTTAGTAATATACAGCACATCTGTGTATGATACTCTTTACAAAGCTATTTAAATCAAACAGTTGTTAGAGGTAAACCACAAATATGCCTCTTTGTTAAACTGAAATATGAACATTGTCTGTTATAAACTGCACACATCCCAGTTAGTTTTTCCACATATTGTGTTTTACGTTTATGCTTACTTTTATTCGTTTGGCAGATGCTTTTGTCCGGTGTGACTTACTAATTAATAAAAGCACACGTGCATATTAAAATGAGGTCAGGCAATATCTGAGGAAAGTTTAGCATGTATTATTTTGTCTTACTGCCGGATACCCTGGACCCACTTCAGCGTGTGTGTTGCTGAAGCAGTACTAAGGAAGCGGCCGTCATCTGACCCTCTACGATGTCCTCTCATACATGGATAAAAAAAATTGAACAAATATTATGCTGTTTGCTGATTAGACGTTCAGCTTTCAATACTATTGTTGCCTCAAAATGTATCATGATGCGCAAGGACCCGGGGCTCCTCACCTGCCCTTATAACTGAATCCCTGACGTTCTGACAGGGAGTGTAGCATCCTGGAGCTTTTTTGGTGTTCAAAATTGGACAGAGTTTCTGCAAACTGATATTTGTGGTTTTTATGATACCCAATGAAATGAATCCAAACTAACTCAATATTTAATACAGAGAAAATGGGGAAAAAGCAAAAATAAAACCATAAGCCCACAAAATATTGTGAAAACCTACATGCTCCACTAAATTATTCAAATTCTGTAAAAAAGAAAAACCACACCCACAGTCTATAGACCCCAATATATAGACACACACAGTAATTACTCAGGTGTGACAATAAGCCATGTCCTCATACACATAAGTGGCCATTTACAGATAGTTAGGAAGGGGCCAAAATACCTTTCACTCAAAACACTGGAGCCCCACAGGGCCGTGTGCTTGTGATTTTCCTCAGTTTGTTATTTTCCTGTTACTGCGTTGCCAGGCACAACCCAAGGTTCCACAACCCGTAATGTTTGCAGATGGTACAAGGGTCATCTGCAGATGGTACAGGGTCATCTGCCACGATGGGGACTTTGCATACAAGGAGGAGGTTGAAGCTCTGTCAATACTGAGTCAGGATTACAGCCTTCTCTGATTACTTGTATGGATGGGGTATGCTGTTTATGGGAGGTAACATCACAGGGGACTTCAGCTGGTCTCACCATGCCACCATTAAGAACAAGATGGCCCAGCAGTGCCTCTACCTTGTGCACTGGGTAAAGAAGGTCCAATTGAGTTCTCAGGTCCATGTCTACAGACATACAGTGCATTGCAAAAGTATTCATGTAATGATATACCAACACAAAATGGCACATAATTGTGAAGTGGAAGGAAAATGATAAATAGTTTTCAACATTTTTTACAAATAAATATACTCTGATATCCCAAACTAAAATCTACTAGAACCAATTTTTGTTGGTCTATCACATAAAATCCCAATAAAATACATTTATGTTTATGGTTGTAACATGACAAAATGTGGAAAATTTCGAGGGGTGTGAATACTTTTGCAAGGCTCTGTACCACTATGACCTTCCTTAGCGGCCTCATTGCTGTATGATGTATGGGCTGCTTTGCCTGAAACTCCAAAGAGAGTGGAGGTATCAGGAGGGTTCATTGGTTGCCTCATGTGGTTAATAAATGAGGATATCTACTTTGATTCAGATTCAGTTTTTCTTTTAAATGATGTCTTTAAAAGACATATCTTTAAAGACCTCAGTCATCTCAGTCATGGACTGTTACCCACCCATATCTGCTGATAAGGGGTGTCAGACCATTCAGGTTACAGGAAAGCATCTCCCTGCATAGCTACACCTCCATGTTGTGAAACAGTCATCTTGCCACACATACAGTAATCACACCACATGTTTTACCATTTGGATTATTATACACAGTAAGCAGTTGCATTTATCTGTAATTATTTCCAGGTTACTCATTGGTATTTGTGATACTATTTTGTAATTATTCTGTGCTACTGTTAGTAATTTCATATCTTGATCTTGTTCTGTAATCATATTTACTATTTGCCGTAATCATATTTACAGATTTTCAGTTGTGACCTTGAAGAAGTTGCATGTTGCCAGCAGTTGCCACACTGCTGTGTGTATTGTTGTGTGTTGTGATAGATAAACTTTGATTTGATTTGAAATGCTGTCCTCGTTTTTTCCCTTTGTATCAAACCATGGTGTTGGTAACAGAGAAACAGGACGTATTATAGTGTGTTCAGGCCAGATAAACTTTTCCTGATAAACGTTTACTTGAAAACCCCCCTCAACCACCATACAGACAGACGGACAGACAGAGAGATTAAAATACAATTAGCAACATATGAAACTGGAATTAAAACATACAGTGGAAATATCTATATGAAGTAAAATAATCTGCCTCCTCCAAAACCATCCTAACACACACAGACACACACAAAATAATTATTTTGAGGCATTTCCTATAACAGTACCTGGAAGAGTCCTACATGGAGAAATGAAGTCATCTTTCCACACCGATGCTTGTATATTAATAACTGACTTGTTTTCTGCTTTTAATGTTTCGTTTTAACAGGAAACCACCCAATCATAATGGCATCATTATATCCAAATCGCAAGAGTTTAATGGAAAATACTGTACATTACACATTTATGTAGCAATATACAATAATAGTAATCAGAATTATTTTTATAATTAATGCTGAATTGTAGTAATGTGTACCTGTAACATGACAAAACTGCCATTTAGAAATAACGTGATGTTTTATGAGCAAATACAGTTTAGTTTGTCTTAATGTCATGTAGCAGCTGCAATGGTTATTAAGGTTGGCGTGATGACACAGTAGGTAGGACCGTTTCCTCACAGCTCGGGGTTCACGGGTAAGAATCTGGCAGTAAGAATTGTGTGTTTCGAGTTGGCAAACCCTCTCCCTTTGCATCTGAGCATTTTCCCAGGTCCCCTGCTTTCCTTAAACATTCTAAAGACAAGTGGTTCACATAAAGCAGTCATTCTACACTGCTTCCCATGCATGGCATGGCAAGAGACTGCACAGCGTTGGGCAGGGTGCCCTGCCCCTATGTACTCTGCCTTGTTCTGTGGCTCTGGTGTTAGGCTCCCTGGAGCCCCGACTTGGAGACGGCAAGGTAGAATTTAAAACAAGACACTTAAAATCCAAGCCATACATGTAATTCTGAGTGTGAAACACAAAGCCGTAGCCTCGTCGTCAACGTGCTTGTGGGGAAAAAGGCCAGTAACAACTATACGATGCTGAAAAACTGGCTGTATTTCAACTATAAATCTAAAGAGTTGAACAGGAAGTCAATCATTCCTCAGAACGCTCGGGAAGAAGCGGCACATAACAACCCCCCCAAAAAAGACTCCCACATTTGCTCAGGTCCTAATGAAAGGCGTGATTTGAAAGCAAACTTAAAAAACGCAGTTGTAATGCCTGTTATTATTTTGTCACTTTCCTGTAAAATGTTATTTTGTGAAACTGATAGTTAAGTCCTTTTTTTTTTTTTTAAACAAGGACCAAAAAAGTATTTGTTTGATTACAGGCTGTGGTCAGGTCTCGGTGGAGTGTAGAGAGTTAACACAGCCAGTGTCCACATCAGCTTCATCCTGACCATCTACAAGTGAGCACGGAGAGTCACACCACCACATGAAGAAGGCTCTGCAGGTAGACGCCCTCTACACAACCAAATGGTGTTTCCCAAACCAGTGGGGAAAAAAATCCCAACAGGTCCAGGATTGTAGGAAAATGCTTATTCTGTATGCTTTTTTCGTTTGAACAGCAAGAGTGAATAAATTTTGAACCTGAATCTTGCTTCACTAAATGCAGAGCTCATACGTGAATGATAAGTTAAGAACCTGCACACGATGTAGTCAGGAACGTGTCCAATCGGGCGGCAGATTAAGGGAAGACGTGCAGAGTACACAGAGGCCTTGAGGAGACTGAGTGCTGGGCTCTGGGCTGCTAACTACACTGCAGATTTAGTAAGGGGCTAAAAGTGCTTTATAAATAAGTGTGAAGGCGTTAATGTAGGCTCTGTGGTTACTGTGCAGTGACACCCTGCCTGCCGCCATGTTCATACTCTAGTACAGTGTCAGCACAAATGTTAGGAAAAAATTTTTTTTTGAAAGCGTTGGGTGTTATTCCAGGCATGTCACACCTGAAGTCCACAAACTGAGCAGATGTTAAGACGGGCAGATGTAACCTGGTTTGGGCAGGTGTAACCTGGTCTGCTAGCCAGCGGGTGAGGACAATGCGGGCCGCGCCCACTGGCACTCCTCACTGGGGGAATAGTCCACTCCTGACGGGCTGCAGTTAAACAATCAGTGTCTTGCTCCCAGATATTCCATGCCATATAAATGCATTGGCTTTACGAGTTATTTTTCCAGCACGTCTGTGTTTGACGTGTGGACCTTGTCTTGGTGACGTCTCTTAGCGTCACTTGTGCATGCCATTTAGCTGTGAATTGTCATGAACCCCCCCATTTCCAGATTTGCGATTATTTTACTGCTCTCCGGTTTGGCAATTGTGACACAAAAAAAAAAATTAAAGTAAAAATTCAGCCTATTGAGGCTTGTTTGTCAGAACAAAGAAAAGGCGGTGAATTAGGTTTTAAATAAAACACTTAAGGATTAAAGTTTAGGATGAAACAGAAATTGTGCACTGCTGGTTTGTAAATACATGGGCAGTTTATATATGTGCATGTGTGTATGTATGTGTATGTGTATAAATACATAAATACAATGTTTTAGTGTGGGTTCTTCACAAGTGTTCACTTTACTGCTGTTATTTCCAGCTGGACATGTTAGCAGAGCAGAGGGGAATGCAGATGCTGGGTGAGTCACACAGTGATCAGCCATCGCTGTCCCCGACACTGGACTCCACGCTTACGCAGACACTCTCTGATGCGTCACCGCCTCTCATGGAAAAACACACAGCCGCCAGAACAGCTTGCTGTGATGGCCGGCTGCCTCACTGGCAGCCCAGCGGTGCCATGGAAACCCCCCCCCCTTAAGCTGTCGCCCCTGTAAGCTTAATGTAGGACAGCAGGAGCAGTCAGCACAGGTAATAAAGCCTCTACTACTTACACACACACACACACTAACACGTGCGCACACATACACATACATACACACACACACACACACACACACACACACACACGCACGCACTCATGCACAAACACGAGTAGGGAGACGTCCCGTACATGGACAATGTACACTTTATTTGTACATAGTCAAACAAAATTTTCCAAAATTCTGATTGTAATCTGAACAGTGGTGTAATTCAGTTTTTACCTATCATTGCAATTTTACAATATTTTATTTTCAAAATTATATATAAACAGGTTAAAATCTAACAGGCATTTATAGACTCACAATGACCAGAGTTACATTTTAATCAAAATTTTAAATGTTTGGATACTATTTCTATCATTTTCCCCATGTTTGTAATATATCTGTAAAATCAATTCGCACTAGGAGTCCATTCTCGCACTTGTGGCTGTAATTTTTCTTGTTCCTAATAAAACATTGTACAGCCCTGTACATCAAAGAAATGACTGCGGTGTCTAATTAACATTAACCTTTCAATAAAATGCACATTTAGAACCATGCGTGTAATCTGATGTCTTTATGTGAGTATTACTTTGGTTGTGATGTGAAATGGAATAAGCTTTATAAAATGTTGCCATGTAGAACCTTAAGCACATAATTACAATATTTTGATGTGAAAAATTAAAAATGTGCATTTCTACACACAACACCACTCAGGCCCTACATCTCAGGGCAGTAGATTCTCCTAATTCTGCTCCTAACCCATAATTCAAGTAACACCACATGCATGTCATGAGACAACACAAACATTTGTTGCCAAATGGTTACAAGAGACATTTCTAATATGTGTTATTACAAACTAGCATATAATTTCCCTTTCAGTCTGATTGTGGATTTTCTGGAGATGGACTGACAAAACCTTCACGTCAGGTGATAAGGAGAAGGAAGTGAGACGAAGTAAGGAACACATTTTAGCACATTATGTTCAAATGTGCTCACCTGCCAAAAGGCTCAGGAAAAGGAAATAAAATTGAGATGAAATAAGGAATACATTTTCGCACATTATATTCAAATGGGAAGGTGGAGTGGTGGTTAGCACCGTCGCCGTGCACCTGTGTTCAAATGGGCTCACCTATTAAAAAGCCACTATTTATCATTTATTAAAATGCAAAACTTGTATATATATATATAAAGGAGGTAGGATGGTCAGGGCATGCTTTGTTGCTCCCCCCTCCCCACTTTCCCTAACCTTGAGCCTGACTCCAACCCATTTGCCTGCAGGCTCATCATGAGTTGTGGAACCACACCCATCTCATACCTTAACACAAAGTGCTATTCTTTCTGCTCCTACTTGTCACTCTTTCTCCCCTGGAGGGGTTAGCATGCTTGCTTACATTTCACAAACACCACTCTTTTTCCAATGTGTACTTTTCACAACCCACACCTGTACACTGCGCCCAGTTTTTTTTCTGCCTAGTATTCCTTTTCTGCAAACACATCCTCTGTGACCTCATCTGTTTGCTATCACGATTTAACATCTGTCTATGGTAGCTGTTACTGCTCCACATGGAAGCTGCTACCAGCTACATGCAGTGAAAGTGTTTCGTAAGATCACAATTTGTAAAACTTCCTTGTCAATTGCAATATGTCTTCAGCCTTTTAATCCAATGGGATTATAGGACCAAGGTTTACTTTTTTATTGATAAATTAAGCCTAACCACAAAAAACAACAGTATGGAGAATCAGATTCAGGTTGAAAAATACAGTGAGGTTCAGTGAACTGCTGCATTTCTACAGCAAAATACTGCAGCATAGGGCAATACGATCCTGCATCCTGTGTCTCTGGACGCTATGTTGTTCTGTGACGATACGAACCATTCATACATGTGTGAACTGGGTTCGTCTGAGAGTGATAAGACCAATTTTCTGTGCTAATGATTGACTTGTTCTTTCCTGCTCCATGTCTGGCTCTTTCCTCCCATGCCAACAGAATTGAGCTTGGCAGTCTGGACATCCACACAAAAAACAAGCCCTCCTGTTTGCTGCCACTTCTTAGCTTCAATAAACTCCCACTTCTCTGCTGTTTGTCCATCTCAACTCATCGTTGCTCCTTCACCAAGGTCAACCTTAAGGTGCCCCAACAAATGTATCTTCTACTAACTTTGAACCAAAGACTGCACATCAGTAATAGCTAATGTCACTTTTTTCTTTTTTTGCAGAAATAAAAAACCTCGTCAGGTTTCTATCTACGTCGCAGGAGGTGTTGCAGCTTTCACATCCAAATAAAAGCACAGCCATTACTATGAGGAGTAGACTAGCTGCGAATGTCAACAACAGAAAGAACCAGCTGTCTGTATTTACTGTGTATCTCAATTCCCTATGGTGAGGTGCAAGAAAGCAACACCTGAACAGGGACTTGAACCCTGGACCCTCAGATTAAAACGCTGATGCTTTACCAACTGAGCTATTCAGGCTCATGCTAAACTTTTTTTTTTCCCTCCCTCAGTCCACATTCTTTCAAGAGACATGCAACGCATCGTGTCAAATGTTCAGAGGTCATTACCAATAGAAATTTGGTTTTTTATTGTTTTGTAAGATTAATTCCTAATTAAAGGTTAATTTAAAAGGAAAGCATGTTGGAAAAGTGTAACAACGTGACGTGCCCAAAGTTCAGTTAATAAGCATGACAGATGGATCCAGAGAACAAGATGAGTTCCACAGGAAAGGGTATTTGAACGTTTCAGTACTGCATACCTGCAGCATGCTCATAATTTTAAACTTGCAACATACCAGGTGCTAAAGTTTTAAGGGTGTATTAAAGCAGCTCTCAGATTCCTATGGTGAGGTACAAGAAAGCAACACCTGAACAGGAACTTGAACCCTGGACCCTCAGATTAAAAGTCTGATGCTCTACCGACTGAGCTATCCAGGCTCTGCAATTAACAGGTTTCTTCCTTCCTCAACTCACATTCTTTCAAGCTACTGTAAAGTGTACAGGAGCGGTGGGCAAGTAGAATCCCTGTAGACAGTAGAATCCCTGTGGGCAAGTAGAATCCCTGTAGACAGTAGAATCCCTGTGGGCAAGTAGAATTCCTGTAGACACTAGAATCCCTATAGACAGTAGAATCCCTGTGGGCAAGTAGAATTCCAGTAGACACTAGAATCCCTGTAGACAGTAGAATCCCTGTGGGCAAGTAGAATCCCTGTAGACAGTAGAATCCCTGTGGGCAAGTAGAATTCCTGTAGACACTAGAATCCCTGTAGACAGTAGAATCCCTGTGGGCAAGTAGAATTCCAGTAGACACTAGAATCCCTGTAGACAGTAGAATCCCTGTGGTCAAGTAGAATCCCTATAGACAGTAAAATCCCTGTGGTCAAGTAGAATCCCTGTAGACAGTAGAAACCTTGTGGTCAAGTAGAATCCCTGTAGGCAATAGAATCCCTGTAGACAGTAGAATCCCTGTGGTCAAGTAGAATCCCTGTAGACAGTAAAAACCCTGTGGGGAAGTAGAATCCTTATTAACAAATTAAGGTGTTCTGGTGCAAAAACTAGTAGGAAATGGAGCCCAGAGCTCAGTCAACATCTGGAGAACTTGGAAATACTCCTTATGAAGGTTCTTTAATTCTCCTGTACCTCAGAGCAACTGTCACGGTGATTTGAGTTCCCCCTTATGTTTATACGAATTTGGATTTTGTCAGCATTAAAAAATGTACATAAAAACATTTTTTTAAGCAAATATTAGCTTTTGCTGAAAATGTATCTGCCCATTTGTCTCTATTTATCAGGGGTATGTGCTTAGAGCTGGATAGAAATAATTGCTTGGTTTTTGTGGGACAGACGTGTCAGTCTCTGTTTCATGAACACATAACAAACTAAAAACAGATGGAGTTCCATTTATGAAGGCAAACTTTTAGCCCTGCTTTTGGACTAAAAATAGCATCATGGCTGTACAAAATAAATAAATATGCAGATGTTATTGTTGTAGACTTTAATATGAATGTTTTGTGTCTGTGTATATTGGGAGTGGATGTAAAGTTCTAATAATTTACATACTAAATAAAATAAATGTAATTCTTCCCTTTTTAAATGAACAGATACATACAAGTAAATATAGAAACAAGGTAACTTTCTCATCTGAGGAAAAAGTAAAAGGTTGCAACAATACATGTCATCATTTTCATGCCTTCAAACTTGGGCGCTTTAATTAACATGAAGATTCTTCTTTCATATGTTAAACTTGTTAACATATTGCAGTGTCTTACATTGCATATTTGCACACCGAACATTTGTGTTTTTTATGGTACAGCATGTTCCCCTGACTAGGCAGGGACACGTTTACACAAAATCTGGGTAAAGAGGGTAAGTAAATGCATGAAACTGCTTAGCGTTAATTCTCAAGACATCGGTCACCAATATTAGCTACAAGCGTCTGTGAAGCAGCATTTCGTGCCATCGGTTTTGACACGTGTTTGGAAAAAAATTTGAAGACTTGCTTTGTCCAGAGGTTACATTACATATTCCACTAAAATATGGAGTTTTAATTAGGTTTTTGGACAACTATTAAAAGCATTTAATGTATATTTGTGTCCCCACAAGCCATGGTACTGTCTGACCACAGAGACTGCGGTACACAAAACGAGACAGGTAGGGCTATGACAGAGTTATGGTAATGCTGAGTGTCTTCTGCTTATAACCGAAACCTGGCCCCGCCGGCTGAGGTGGGAGGATTCAGTAACTGCCGGGTCGTGAAGTTAGCTCAGGCAGACAGGCAACACGGAGACAAAATATCTGTAAGTACTGTGACAATAAGCAAGAAGCAAAGGTTAAAGTCTGAAACAAAAACACAAGTCAGACCTGTGAACCAACATACAAACAGCAGTCTAAGACCCATAATGCAGCACTCTGGAATAAGTGTCAGAAACCTAGTAGCTTGTCATATGTAGAACTGCTACGATTTTAAATTCTCCATAACATGAAAGTGTTTGTATTGTCATGATTATGCAGGCCGGGACTTAAAACTGTATTTAATTTTTCCTCATTACTTCTCTGGAACGGTTTGTTTCACCTCGGTCTGGCCAGTTCATATTAGATGTAAGATTCAGCATGTACACACACACACGGCTCGAAGTGTAGAAAGACTGGAAACACAGGTCTTAAAGAAAGAACAATGTTTTTTTTTCTCACAGTGTGACTAGGGGAGTGGGTAGCAGAGCAGGTCAGCGTTCCCCCCTCCCCCATTTAAGAACTGAACTCCTGGGGGTCTGATTCCCAGAGGAACAGGCTATATTCAACTCTTCTCCACACGGCTTTTATCAGCTGCAGCAAAACAGTGATTATACCAGCACCTGTCAGCTCCTCAGTCAGCCCTTCCCCCCTCCACAATGGTAGCACACAGGAGGACCATGTTCCACACGCACGAACGCAGTCACACCAAAAGCCGTCAGCAAAGCCTTCTGCCGCCTCTGACCCCACATACTCCACTGCGCTGCCTGCCATGAACTCAGAACCTGCTCCGGCACTGCTCTCATGCTGGGGGGTAATGTGACCTCAGTCGAAAAAAAAAGGAGACAAACTTACACACAGCAGGTCTGGGCTCATATACAAATGAACAGTTTTTTATGTGCTCAGAAAGTTTAAGGACGCTTAGAGGCAGACACAAGTACAAACATACATGTACGATGCGTGAATATTTATAGAGAACATGTCACGAGAGAATTACAAATTAGTTTCAAATACAGCTGGACAAATACAGAGCGAGGACATACTAACAAATATCTGTGCAGTACATGCTGCAAGTGTTAGTAGGAACTATCACTGCTAAAAGGCAGCTTCTTCATTAAGAACTGTCAACTATATTACGTGTGTATATTACACACGTGCTCCAAGCAGGGTTTGCTGTAAAGCAAATAGGGTGAACTGTACTGACAACCAGGGGCGAGGCCACAGGTGTGTGTGCAGCTGGCACACCCAGTTACAAGCATTTCAAAACTACTAAGTTAACTAGCAGTAAGGAATGATAATTAATAACGTTAATAGCGATTTAATATGATGCATATAACGAAAGTAACGCAGTTAGACTAATTCGGTTCAAATTTAAGTTTCCCTGAACATCTCCCTTTGTGTCATAATATAATCAAACACGAAACACTGGTACCGCCGTTCGTTTTGTTACATTTTATTGCCAACGAGCTGCCCGTTGATGGCACCGATCAGGATTATGAATAACGGAATTATTTTCTATTATTCAAACCAAGTCCTGCCAAGGGCACCTGGCGCTATAATGAGGATGGAGCCCTACTCCTATTTTTATTTACCGTATTTTATAACCCAAGCTTAACTGCTTTCACAGCGGGCATCTGACACCGCTTCTCGTCATATTACCACACCGTGACCCGTAGGCAGTGCCAGCTGTGTTTTGTAAAGAAAGCTTTTTAATGGCTATTTACAAAACTTTTTGAAACTTTAAAAAAGTTAGTTAATTTTTTTGTAGGCTATTGCTTGCGGGTTATACACTGTCCATTTATTTAGCTTTAACGTTTTCTCGTAGTTTGAATATATAAACATGGTCTTAGATTTAATTTGAATAATAATTGTTGTCCTCGTTATTTTTGCTTCGATTCTGGCTCATCGTCTCCCACCATTTGCCGTGCAGGCACTCCTAAATATGCATTTCTAGCTACGATGCTGTGCCCAGCTGAAAACAGTGTAAAAAAAATTCTGGGTAGAGTGCACCGTCTCAGTGGTCGTGTACAATGGTAACATTACTTGCATATATATATATATATATATATATATATGTGTGTGGGGGTGGGTGTGTGTGGGTGTGTGTGTGTGTGGGGGTGTGTGTGTGTGTGTGTGTGTGTGTGTGTGTGTGTGTGTGTGTGTGTGTGTGTGTGTGTGGAGAGGTAGCGAGAGAGAGAGAGAGAGAGAGAGAGAGAGAGAGAGGTCATAGAACAGGTCTATATTGGGCTATGGTAGTTTTGAGGCGTTAAATGCTTTGATCTGTAAATGTTCAGTGTCCTCTTAATTGCGTAAAATACTGTTTGGCGGCCCGTTCGGATGTTCTTATTAATTGCATTCATGTTAATTAAGTTTTGATTGAACTGCTTTCAGTACAACGTTAGTTATGGAGCTTAAAGCCCAAACATGATCGAACAGGACAAGTGGTCGCGTGCGCGCTGCGTGTCCGCGCGCACCGACACAAATATCCAGCTTTCCCAGAAATGCGCGATACGAATCTGAAACCCACACTGCAGCAATATGTTCTACGCGGAGCAGGCGAGCACAAAGAGATTAAATATCACCGCTAACAACTGAGCCCGAATGACGCACTTCGATTGTTTGATTCGTTTTGGCCCGAATGAGTCAGTGTTGGCTTATTAAGCAAGTGCCAACTACCCTTTTGCTGGAAGGAGCCCACTTCGCCAAAATAAGCCCCAAATGATAAATTGGACCCAGTGATTGTCTGCTGACTTTCCACCCTCACCAGGATCTGTGCTTTTGGCCTTTAAAAGTTTTATTTGTTTGTTTGTTTATTTATTAATATTTCTACTTGGAAAATGGTGCGCAAGTAGTTAGTGGCCGAATTTCTTGTGTGCTCCGGTAAGAGTTTTTTTTTTGCCCCTCCCCGAGTGTCATAACGCATGTCCCGTCATGGAGGAGAGCTCCAGAGTAATGAGTGAATACTTCAGAAGGGCACAAGGTTTGCAGCCTTGGCACTAATGATATGACATTTCACAGATGAAAATTACATCATGCTGTGGATTTTCTTTGACTGTGTAGGTGATCAAACCATCGTTGTCCCTAAGCAGAGTTATCAGTTTTAAATGTTTAACAAAAATTCATTAAATTTTTACACCTTTTTTATTGCAAATGAATGCTTAGAATTACAGCATGATGTTAATGTGTAGAAGGAGGTGACGCGCCCCTGTAAGCTCTCTGTAACAAGCTCAGGGAGGGTTGTTGGGTGTGCGGCATTGTTGCTGAAGGGTTCCTGGTTTAGGTGTCAAAGTCTGCTATGAAACTGTGCTGTTGAGAAACCTTAACTGCTTTACTAAAATGTTAAGCTGCATAACTGGTAGAGTTATGGGCTGTATTTGGCTGAAATTTTATGCAAAAACAACTCTGTGTGCAGTGCAGTCGTGTGTGCGTGCAAAGAGGAAGTTGCGGTCTAGGAGCACTGCCCTGGCTTTCACTAGGCAAAGCAGTGCTCCCTCACTGTGCAAGTTGTGAGCAGCCATATGGTCCTGTTCACGGTCCATTAGATGTGAGGGCATGCACCCTCCCCCTTTTATACCCCTCCCACAGGTGTAGAGGGCTTTGTTCATTAAGAGCAAACTGCTGCATTGCTTTCTTAAAATAAGTAGCTGCAGTGTACGCTGTGAATATATGTATGCCACACATCTGTAAGTTTGCTACAGTGTACACTGTGTGTATGTATGTATGCCACACATCTGTAAGTTTGCTGCAGTGTGCACTGTAAGTATGTATGCCACACAACAGTAAGTTTGCTG
>JABJVR010000226.1:0-21629 GCA_025773905.1 Chitala chitala | reverse complement strand
AGCTGTGAAATATTCCAATTTATGTCATGGTTGTCTGATTTCCACCGTACTTTAATACGGTCTGTTTTTTTCAATGGAATGCAAAGTGAAGTATTTCCCATTTTACACCATGCTGGTGTTCTCCCACAGTGTTTTACTGGACACTGAATTGTGAGTGATGAAGTCTCCATAGCAACATGTATTGTGTGCCGTGGAACCTGTACAGCACAATTTTTGTTGTCGTGTCCTGAAAGAGAAACGGGATGATGATGCCATGATGATGCCATGAAATGTCAGGAAAGTTGTTTCATAACTGTTGGATTAACAGAAAATTTGTATGCCAGTCTAGATTAAGAAAAGGACATACAAATTATATTACCAAGTTTAAAGTGGTTTTTATTACATCAGATTCACAACAATTAAATCCTGATTTACCTGCTTAAGAGAATAAAAATTAAAAATAATTAGTATTTGATTATAGTTTTAGAATGTTATTTCAATCCTAAATAATACCATGTTATGTTATCAAACAAAACAATTAAAATTAAAATGTTTAAATTTTTTTTTTTTTTACCTTTAAATAATTTTGCAAGGAGCAGAAGTAGGATTCCAGTCACCACATTCATAATTACACTGGCTGAGTTCTGATTAACTGTATTAATAATTACTTTGTCATCTAAAGGCAGGGTGGAAGGGTCTCTTGTCTTTTGGAAAAAGTGACAGTGTTGGACCTGACGTCAGAACAACCTTGTAAGAAAACAGGAAATTAACACATCAGTGTTTTCTGTTCCTTTATAAACCTGGCTTCATTTTCTGTTGTTTAATCAATTATCCAACCAATAAACATTTTATAGTAATTTATACAATCATGTCTATTACATAAATGTTGTACGTAAAAATTATAAAAGTGAATCATTAGAACTGTTAAGAAATGTTGTATTTACTGTTCTTGTCATTGTTAATTTCATAAGAGCTCCTTTTCAGAAAAGAGCTGAGAAAGAGTTTTACCACATGACAGTTTTAGTCCCTCAGTTAGAGTCCAGAATCCGGAAATCACGGTCAGTCAAAAAGCAGGAAGACAAACACAGCTGAAATTAAAGATTAAATTCCCAAATAATAACAACATGCCAAGATGTAGGCTCTGTGTAATGAAGTGAGGTAACATTTCGGCTTGGTTTCTTTACAGGTCTGACTTGAGAGTCCAGTGCTTTAGTATATTATGTATTAACAGCCATAGCAGTGTGTTCTTTAGCTGGACAGTGAGTGACCTCAGTCTCAGGTACTCCACTCTAACCCAGCGTTCTACAGTATCTTTGTGTTTGTTTGTTTGTTTGTTTGTTTGTTTGTTTGTAACAACCACTTAATTTAGAGTAAACTGAGCAAGAAAATACCAGCCAAAGCATACAAGAACGAACGTTGAACAGTGTGTCCCAGTACATCGCACGGCCAAGACTGGCCATGACTGTTACTGGGTGAGGCTGACTTGTGTCCTGTTTCAGCGTAACGACATGTTTGCAAACTTGTGGTTTACACTATCAGGTTTAACACAGCAGCTATTCTGCTACACTTTATTAGGTTGTGCTAATGTTTAGAACTCTGTGATGTGTGTGTGAATACGGAGCACAACCCCCCCACCCTCCCCCCTTGTAAACCATAGCTGTGTTAGTCAGACTGAACATAACATCCATCCCGTGTGGTTTCCTGTTCGACTTCTCAGGTATCTTCTCACAGAGGATGTAACACATCTGCGGACACAAACACTGGCCTGCTATAAACACTCATGCAGCTTTTTTCACCAACGTGTCTGAAATGGAACAACTCTGACTACACTGTCCCCAGAAACAAGCTAGAAGATGGGCACACACTGACTGATCTAAACACCAACTCAAATTAAACAACTTTTTTCCTCAATCTTTAACATACATAAATTGTGTAAAATACCACATGTGCACTCTGTAAAATAACACGTGTGCACTCTGTAAAATAACACACCTGCACTCCTCAGTAAGATAACATGCATGCACTCTAAGATTTATTTCTTCATAATGATCTTGGTAAAGACAAAGCTAGTATTGGATCTACACCTGATATGACTTCATTTATCTTTGTGGAGCATCTACTGAAGAATAAACAGTTAACAGTAGAATGTCAGAACTTAGAAGAGGTAAACCAAAAACCACAAAGATTTTCACTAATACTGCTAACAGTTATCGTGTCCTGCATCTTCTGTGGTGAACCTTTATAATCTTTAGTTGTGTTTTGCTTATAACAAATAAAAACTTTGCTGTCCTTTAAATATGTGCAAGCCTCTTCTTCACACTCATGAATCCACACAGTATCTGTGGTTAGGTAACTGATTGGACCTTTAGCTGGACAGCCATGTTGATCCCAGATCCCACAGACACGGGACTTGGTTAAATAACTCATCCTGTAAGCCAACCTTTGTTCAGTCAAAGTCCTTCAGCAGGAGAGTTCACACCTGAGATCGGCAGAGGATCAGGTGCTTCACACTGCCAGCACCAGGTAACAGGTGCTTCACACTGCCAGCACCAGGTAACAGGTGCTTCACACTGCCAGCACCAGGTAACAGGTGAGTCTCTGCTCACTCTTAACGTAACTTTGGTAGTTAAATATTCAAAACATGTAAGGGATTAGAACAAACACATAAAACTTTGTTACGATGAGTAGCTATAAGGGAGGCTTACTTTATCTAAATCTATGACCTACTTTAAAAAGGATTCTAGAAGTATCTTGTGTTTTCACAGTTGAGGATGTAAAAGTGTTGCAGCATCACCTCGATCTGTTTTATGCACTTCAGCACAGAATATTGTTTGCCCTTGTTGGTTGTCATTTGAATATTTGAAAGAGAAATCATTGCCTTTAAATACCAGTAAAGGCGATACCGGACTGTGCGGTCTCTGATTGCCTGCCTACGCTCTGCATCTGAGCACAAGTTAGCATTAGCTGCGGTCTAAATGCAGCAGGACCTGAGCAGGTTTGTTGGAACAGTGCCCGTGTTCCCAAGTGCTGGATGTGCTCACATCCCCAGACCTCACTTCTGCTTTGAGCCTTCAGCTGTGTCTATAACCGTAATCACTGTTGAGCACGTTCCTTTCCCAGCACCAGTCCCCTCCTGCATTTACTTCCTCACATCATACACAAGTTACTGATTAAGTATTTTAATACTTTAGAATATAACTGAAATGTCTGTAACCTGTGAGCTTGTCAGCACTGTCAGCTTAGGTGAGCAATCCGCCAGCCAACAAACTAGATACTAATGGTGTGAAATTTTCCTTCTACTCCAGCATTTACATGTTTCGGGCTCGTCACATGTACGCTAACCGGAGACATTTGGTTCCTACTGTCAAAGAGCTAAAATAAACTCAAACAGAATACATGTACCATGAAATATCATAATGAAAGACAATTATTCATTTACGAGCCTCCTTTGGTGGCGTTGTACGTATTTGGCCAAAGGTCAGTGTTCCTATGGCTGCTATAAAGTATATTACCATGAAAGCTGCTTGAGAATTGTTAAATCATTCTCAGTTTAAGCATGGGCCAAGTGCACAGAGTTTAAGTGCAGTTAGATAAGTGAAGTCTTTTCAGGGACAACAGACTAACAGACCTAGAGGAGTGCCGTTAAGGGGTACGTCTCGCATCGGGGTGACCTTGGACGAACAACGTGGAGAAGAAGCGCAGCTGAAGGAGTACCAGCAGGCCTGATCATGACAAGGACAACAACGACTTCCACCTCCAAAGAGACTAAACTCTGCTAAAAGTTTACTGTAGTTTCAGCAGTGGAGGGGTAACAGTTTACACTGTGCTCCGTTAAACACCCAAAGGTGACTGTTTACACACCACTGTGTTAAGCACACAAAGAGGACAGTTAATACACCGCTGTGTTATGCACACAGGGAGATGGCAACTTTTAAAGTGCGGGTAATCAGCCTGAGTAAGCGTGAGGGCCAGACCTTCGGCTTCTTCCTACGGCTGGAGCAGGGTGAGGAAGGTCATCTGATCCGCAACCTGGAGATGGGCAGCCCAGCAGAGCTCTCAGGTCTGAAGGACGGAGACCGCTTGCTCAGGGTCAATGGAACCTTCGTGGACACGCTGGAGCACTCACAGGTGAGGAACCCTTCACCTGCTCCTTACTCTACTGCCACCAAACTCTTTCCTTTAACACAAGTCCTCTCAGCAACCTCAGCAGCAAAAGTCTAGTCATCCACATTAGAAGGTCAGGGATGAAAAGTCCAGGGAAAATGAGCTTACAAAACCACAACCCTTTGGCTAAAAGAGGAGAGGAGATGTAAACGGCATAACAAAAAGCTACCACTACTCCACCTTTATTACCTCACCATCATTCCAACCATCTCTCCTTGTATAAGACCACCCTTCACTGTCATTCCCACCATCCCTCCTTGTAGAAGACCACCCTCACTGAGACTAGCCTGCAGAATGTGAGCAGCTGTGAAAATGACAAGCCCTCTTTTGGTGCAGGTAGTTGATCTAGTGAAAAGCGGTGGGATGTCCGTCACCTTCCACGTTCTGGATGAAGTCTCCTACAAGAGAGCCAAGGAGAGCAATATGGACCTGTCAGACCCACAGTTTGGTTCTCACACCAGTTCTCAGCCCATCATGAATGGTGTGGCTGGCTCGGTGCCAAAACCCAAACTGTGCTTCCTTGTGAAAGACAAGAATGGATACGGCTTTTCTCTGAAGACGACAAGAGGTGAGGGTGATATGGTCTCTGTGAACTCAATGAAAATGGCAGCCATGAATGTATGAAATCAGTCCAACCTAATCACTGCAGTCTTTATTCTTCCAGATTTTATTTAGTTAAAATATGGTGCATTTAAAATAAGCTTGTAGTTCAACACATTTGTAATTCAAGGAAAAAGTTGTTAGTCATGTGATGGACCATATTGCATTTACACTGGACCCTAACCCTACCAAGGTGTGTTCTGGGTATCTACAACCCAAAATGCTTTAATAAGAGATCACTTAAACATGTAGCAACCACAGGGTCTGTGAAATGTAGGAGTAGTGTATCATTTCTCAAAGTTTACTTCTAAAGTTGGTGGTATGGATGATGGCTCCCCTCTCATAGGTGTAGAAGGCATGTACATGACCGACGTGACTCCTGCTGGCGTTGCGGAGAAGGCCGGTGTCAAGGCCAGTGACCGGGTTCTGGAGATCAATGGTGAAGCCGTGGGCAATGCCACCCATGAGAAGATTGTGGAGAAGGTTAAAGAAGACTGCCAGTCATATTCTACAGCCACAAATGACCCATGTTCAGATGACATGTACCGTATTCTTTGAGATAAGAATTTCTTCGTAAGATAAATGCCTGCATGGTACCCAGTTTTGCAGGGTTACCAGTTTATGTATCATACAGCCATTCACGTTCTAGGTTAGTGATTGTCAGTCTTCAATCAACCAGTGATTATTAGTCTGTAAAAATGGCCCAGGACAGAGATTATTAGTCTGTAAAGATGGCCCAGGCCAGAGATTATTAGTCTGTAAAGATGGCCCAGGCCAGAGATTATTAGTCTGTAAAAATGGCCCAGGCCAGAGATTATTAGTCTGTAAAAATGGCCCAGGCCAGAGATTATTAGTTTGTAAAGATGGCCCAGGCCAGAGATTATTGGGCCAATAATTTACAGACCAATAGCAGGATAGCAGCAACACCAGTAATAGGTCCAACAGGTCCTGCCGACCTGCCTGTTCTGTAATACTGTTTCTTCTTTCAGATAAAAGCATCAGGAGACAGCGTTATGTTCCTGCTTGTGGATGAAAATACAGACAGATACTACACGAACAGGAAGTTAACACCAGCAGCTATTATGGCCACGGTGAAGTACCTCCCACACAAGCCACGCATCGCCGACATGGCCAAGGGCTCAGGAGGCTATGGGTACTATCTGAGGGAAGACGTTAACATGACAGGTAAACGCACAAAATGAACGACTCATCTAGACTGAGAAGCATTTACATTATACCCCAGGGCAGATGTGAAAAGACACCATTGTTACTCTAATCTCTGCAATGGTACAAACTAGACTGGAGTTTAATAACAAGATTATAAACTGTAAACACACCAACTCATGTAGTTTATTCAAATACACCTTTAAAAAGCCCCATAATGGTGTTGAACATCCAGGCCATTTTATCCATGACATTGAACGAGGGAGCCCAGCTCAGCAGGCGGGCTTGAAGAACATGGACCGTCTGGTGGCAGTCAACGGTGAGGAGGTCCACCACTGGGATCACGACCAGGTGGTGGACAGGATCCGCCAGTCTGAAAACAAGTGCTCCCTGCTGGTTGTCGACATGGAAACCGATGAAATGTACAAAATGGTGAGCAGCCACTCTCAGATAAATTGTGAGAATGAAACCATCATCATTTAATGAGCACATCAGGGCAAAACAGTGAAGGGGTTTCACACACTCTCTGCTGCTGTGTGTGGTGATTTCACACACACACTCTGCTGTTGTGTGTGGTAATTTCACACACACTCTGCTGCTGTGTGTGGTAATTTCACACATTCTCTGCTGCTGTGTGTGGTAATTTCACACACTCTCTGCTGCTGTGTGTGGTGATTTCACACACTCTGCTGCTGTGTGTGGTGATTTCACACACACTCTGCTGTTGTGTGTGGTGATTTCACACACACACTGCTGTTGTGTGTGGTGATTTCACACTCTGCTGCTCTACTTGGTGATACAGGTGTTACAGAGGAGTCCTGGGTACAAACTCACCACCTCACAGAGTTACCAGACATGACTATTAACCCACTGAGCTAAAGACCCGAGCCCCTCGCTTGGGGGACTAATCGCAGTTATTCTCACTGTAGCCTTTTCACATTCTGCTACCACAGCACTCACACTGGTCTTTTGACAGGCAGGTGTGTCACCTTTCCTGTACTGGGAGCAGATGAGGGGTTCTTTGTCAGAAGCAGCCTCTGACAACTGTGTTGATGAGCAGACCCAGGTCCTGGCTGTGAGCATACCCCCAGCTGAGGAGAATCCACCAGGAGAGAGGTTCAGGCCCAAACTCTGTAAACTGGAGAAAACCCTGAATGGTTACGGCTTCCACCTCAATGGCATCCAAGGGGTACCAGGCCAGTACATCCAAGAGGTAAGGGGTGCCAGGCCGGTATATCCAAGAGGTAAGGGGATCCAGGCCAGTACAACCAAGAGGTAAGGGGTTCCAGGCCAGTACATCCAAGAAGTAAGCTCTGTGGCACAGCTCATTTTCAGGGAAGGGAGATGAAACAGAGGGCACTGAGCCATTGTCAAAGTGTCACATTTCTCCAGTGAAACACAAAACTGCTTTTAAACAGGACATATTAGCAGAGTCAATGTATTCTTGTGAAAATTAATCATAGACTTGCTATTCATTCATTCATTAATTTTCCATGCCGCTTATCCTGTTAAGGGATGTGGGAAGCCTGAAGCCCATACCAGGAGACACAGGGCAGGGGACACCCAGGGCGGGGCGCCAACCCACCACAGGGCACACGCACACGCGCACACACACACTACAGGCAATTTGGACACACCAATCAACCTAACCTGCATGTCTTTGGACTGTGGGAGGAAACCAGAGAATCCAGAGAAAACCCACCATGCACAGGGAGAACATGCAAACTCCACACACACAGTCCCAAGGTGGGAATTGAGCCCCAGGCTTCATAAAATCCCTTTACAACAAGTATCCTCAATGCACTGTTATGTTAATGGTCCCACAGGTGTCTCTCCATGGTATATTGGCTGCTATTTTAATGCTTAATTACTGAGTGTAATTACAATTTAACTTTGTTTCAGGCTCGCCATCACTGACAGTACTGCCAATACCCATGATCCTCAGCACGCTTTCCTGGCTGTCTTCTAATTTCCCAGCTAAACATCATAACTCGTCTGCTGTTTCCAGGTGGTGAAAGGGGGCGCTGCTGACCAGGCAGGACTTGAGGATAATGACGTTGTTGTAGAAGTGAATGAGGTGAACGTAGAAGAGAGCTCCCACAGCGAGGTGGTGGCGTTGATCAAGGCCAGCGGGGACCACCTCTGCCTACTGGTGGCCAACAGGCCTGCCTACAATCACTTCAAGTCTGAGAAGATCGCTATCACGGCCCAGCTTTTGGACCAAGGCCCTGTACCTGAATCTGCAGCCACACCTGCTCAGGCCAGGGACCAGGAAGAACAGGAAGAGAAGAGGAACGAGATGAAGGAGGATGAGGCGAGGGCGGTGACTACACCCCCAGGAACCCCACCCTGTCAGCTGAACAGTCGTGACAGGGTAAGTGACTCTGTGGTGATGGCATCACACATCACGCACAATCTGCCACACACAGCAAGACATGATATTCTACATGACAAAACTGGAGTGTAGCTACACCCATACCGGTCAGTGCACACGTGTGTCACGTCCCTTACTGAATCATGCCTCACTTCCTGCTTGTGTTTGTAGATGTCATCTTCTTCTTCGTCCAGTGAAGATGAGAGGCTTTGAGAAGCACAGGCCTTCTGGTTCCTTTCTGTCTTTGTCAACTGTTTTGTGTCCCACCCATGATTTGTAAACATTTCAGAGACAATACCCTTCTAACGTTTTACAACCTTATAAAAATGTAGTTCCAAAAGTTGGATAACATTGTTATCAGGAAGCTACACATTTTCTTGTCTGTGCCTTGCTGTGACACAGTTAACTTATTATTCTGTCCCTGAGACCTTAGTGTCCCAGACACTTTAACCGAGGAGCCGCACTGGGATGCTGAGGTGACACTTTGTCACACGACATTCTCAAACGTAACTTTCAAAGTACGATTGTGCACATGTAACAACAATCAGAATTTTAGAGGTATTAAAAGCTGCATATCTGCATTTTTGAAAGTTAATTACAAAATGCTTTGTATTTTGAAATTCTGAGGTCATCATTCATTTTCAGTTCCTCTGACATGTTTGTTACAAACACGCTGATCAATAATTAACCCGCTGGAATGAGCTCGAGGACTTTCAGCCTGTCATGAACACCTGTCAAAACGCAACTCAGCACAATCCCTACACTGAAGTATGAAAATCTCTCTTTAACGGATCATCTCTAGTTATGTCAGCTAACAACAATAAAAACAAGCGTGTGAATAACCACCGTCTGCGACCTTTCTGTCAAACATTGACAAACGTCCATCATGTTTCATGAATTGTGAATATATAATTTCACCAGGTTTATGATCATATTTAAAGACAGCTGTGTATATTGCTTTATAGCCACATTAGTTTTTTTTTTTACAGTATGTTAATTAGAGAAATCTGAAACAGGGAAACTGGACATTACACTGGAGCCGACTACAGTAAAGGTGATGAGATGATGAAGAGAGGGGCGTCTTCAGGTCACTGCCTCAGTACACAGGAATATGTGTGTCAGCAGTCAGGTGCACATTTTAACTGGCTGTGGAACACATGCTGTGCCAGAACACCTGGTGGACAGGTAGCTTCGGTTCTCAAGTTTCACCTTACAGAAAGGTACCACAGGTATTTGCTAGCAGGACACAAATGATGGAAAATAAAATTGTATCCATGTTTGATTCATGAGTGTGATTACACCACACTGAATCTGTCACGCAAGTGTTTATTTAACCCATAAAAATTACCTCCACATTCAATATTTTACACATTAATGGGACAATTAAAAAGACCCTCCCTCTGCACCCACACAACGGCCTGCAGTGTCACCCAAGACTCATGAACACACACACACACACACACACACACACACACACACACACACGTGCCCGACTCCTGTACACACACGAACACACATACATGTGACTCCTGTACACGCACACGCACACGCGCATGCAACACTTTGCGCTGAGCCTCTCCAGATTAAACGAGCAGGTAAAAAGCTTGAACCATCTTCATGTGTCACAGGGTGACGTGTTTCTCTGGTGCTTGCTTGTGCGCCAGATACAAGAACAAGATGCTGGAGAGAGCGCTGACCAGGAAGATGACATCAAACCAGCGGTGGTAGAAATTAAACTGCAGTTCCCCAAGTACTTCAGTCACAATGGTACGGTACTCCAAGGGCATACTCATACGCATCAGGAGAACAGAGGAAACAAAGTACATACCCTGGGAGAGAGAGACAGGAGAGGTCAGCACTGTGAGAAGATGTCAGAGGGAGAGAGACAGGAGAGGTCAGCACTGTGTGAGGATAACAGCAGGGACAGAGCTGAAAACTCACCATAATCTGAGCCAACACCAGCACTATCACATTGGAAGATTTGCTGCTTGAAATGGCGTAGAAAAACTATATCGGTGAGAAGAGACAGGCAGTGAATAGAAAATTCATGTATATGACAGAGAGACAACAGAGGAGAATCTGTGATAGGGTCAGGGTACAGGGGGAGGAGACACACTGAGGGTACGGGGGGCAGGTGTGTGTGTGTGTGTGACACGGGGGGGGGGTTATCGCTCTCGCCTAATGCTGGCTGCACCCACCTTGGTAAGCGTTATCAAAAGGCCCCTAATTGACGTCACAATGATGATACCCACTAAAATGAATGATATGTGTTGTGACCAAAACTTGACCTGGCAGGAGGAGAGGAGCAGAACAAGGCAAGGTGATGAATCTGAGCACCGTTACCAACAAGGAAACACCAAAACCATTACAGTTCGGAAGTGCCAAAACTCACACAACAGGACTAACATTTGCCCTCTCATTAATTAACCGCTGTGGTTAAATGGCTCCTTTCCCCACTGACGTTTTCCCTCAAATCTGCAACAAACTCACGTCAAACTGGATGCCCAGGTAGTTTACTGTGATCTCAATCCCTCTCGTCACAGGATCAGTCTTCCCCACACGGTCAAACACAATGTTGATGGTGGCCTGGAAGGACAAACAGTAGTGCCTGTTACAGGTGCCTGCTCCCAGTGACAGCCAGTCCACACCGGGCAACTCGAACCACGTTTC
Source organism: Chitala chitala (assembly GCA_025773905.1). NCBI lineage: Eukaryota > Metazoa > Chordata > Actinopteri > Osteoglossiformes > Notopteridae > Chitala > Chitala chitala. Next base: position 10,678 of record JABJVR010000226.1, on the reverse strand, counting down.
TTATGTCCGTCACTTGTGTGTTTTATGGAACTGATACTATCCTACAATAAACTGAACCTTAGCCTACAAAAGCTAAATGCTACTTTCCAGTCACGCTATCTTGAATTTAAACAGCTTACTCAAAAACTGTGTAAAAAAGTATGTTATAAAGCAATGCTACTTTGTCCGACCACACTGCCTGTTTGTCCAGCTGTCACACACGCTGTAGTGGTGACAGAAACACCGTACGGAGGTCGGAGTCGATGTGAACTGAATGTTGCTTCAGTACCACTTACACGATGTTCACGTCTTGCTTCGAGTCTGACTTTCTAGTAAAGACAGGAACATGGAGCCTGGCTAACGCACAGCTCATGAAAAATTCAAGTCCAGTGAAAGAAGGAAAAAAAAAAAAACATCTTGAGTCTACCGGACTGTCTGTGGAAGCAGGACCCAGAGGAGCTCTTACCATGAAGATTTTCCATACGCAGTAGATGGAGAAGAAGTAGCCCAAGAAGTTGAAATATTTCCCCTGAAATGTTCTGGAATATTCTATCCTTTCCTGGGTCAAAAAAATAAATAAATCAATAAATCAATATCACGTGTGCACTGTCTCCACGCACACGCACACACACACACACCTTTGATAGTTCCCTGTAAACTGAGGAAGAAAAGTATTTCTTGTTCAAATAAAGAAAAGTGAAAATGTGACTCCGCATAATTTCCTCATAACAATCTGTTATGCCAGTATGCCTTAACACTAACAACACGGGATAAAGAACCAGACGGATGACGTGACATCAGTGTGTGACACATCACCTCAGTACATTCACAGGTGCTTATAAGGTCTGATCCAAGTGAAAGATTGTTTCAACCAGACAAAGTCATTTCCTGTCAATTAATAACCTATACAGACCCCTGCATGGACAGGCTCTCCTTACACAATTACAGTCAACAATTAATGGATACTGTGTTCCCCATTCCTAGCAGGGAAACAGGCACATATGTAGAGCTGGGTGAACTGGAGCTAGCACTTACAGAGCAGAACGGGCTTTACATCCCAGGACATGTTGCTGATTGTACACACACATAAACAAGCAGATCAGTGTGTGTGCAAGTTCAGAGGTGTAAGGATAGTACAGCTGGGCCCGGAGACGGCCCTGTGAGGAAGCTCTGAGGCCTACAGCCAGAGCTTCCATGTGTCCAAAGAGTGAGGAGAACCCACAGGTTCCTGAGATTGGAGGTCAAGTGATTCTCCGCCTGACTTTGTGTGCTTCATTTCACTGTAATCAGCAGTTTTGTGAAAGTAGGTCACTCCTTGTTACCTTGGTGGCCTGGAGGTCAACAGTCTCCAGGAAGAGCTGTCGGCTGAGCTCCTCCAGGGCATCTACTTCCTGCTGAATCAGAGACAGATCTGAGTGACAGTGGTCAAGGGTCAAGCTCCGTATGGGCATGGGGGCAGCTCTTCGAGTAACCCTGCGACGTTCAGCCTCTGCAGCAGAGACGTGAGTGTCTGTCACAGCAGCGGCTGGGGTAGCTGGGAGCTAAAAGATACTCTCACTGCTTGGGGGAGACGATGTCACACTTTTGATCATGCCCCAGAGGCCCGTCTGCTTGTTTTGGTCTTCGCCACGCTGGTACATCTGCCTCCTGGTCATGGCAATCCTGCAGCAGAAGAACATCGTCATCATCCTCATCATCGTCATCACAGACCCTGTAATTACTTCTTCACCAGCTGTCTGCCCAAGTCATTGACTAAGCACTATGTTCTAACATGGAGCAATAGGAGGGACATCTTGGAGAGAAGCACCTTAAAATCATCCCAGGTGTTTGACTGCCCCCAGCTGTGAGATGTGAGGACTACATCCCCTGCTAATTCAGACTGAAGATGTCATAGACCACAGCAAGATAATTATCTCACATAGACAAACCTGCTGGAATGTTCACATGGCTTTAGTTTTCACATTCTGTGTGATTGTACAAATCACAGGCTAAGATGAATTAAAGATTACCAGAGTTCTGCAGTCTATTTACAAACACCACAAACCATAATGAATAACATCCTGTACAGTTGGCTGAATAGTTAAAAATGAACGCAATGGCCTGAAAAGTAAAATTAAACATTTTCTGTTTTGAAATGTCTGTCTAAACAGAAATGCACTGGCATATGGCAGACATTAACAGATTTTTTCTCCTAAGTACATACAAAGCAGATCTCCTTTCATGTGTTGTCTTTCTTTCTTATCTGTATTAAATTTGTCTGACCAACAATGTTCATTTCTCAGTAAAAACATAACTACAGTATGTGTCCTCTATGTTACAGAAGACACTAGGTCTTGTGTCAGAGACGAGCTCATTCAGGCTTTAACATGCTGGACACTTTACTTGTCTTCCTTCTTCCTCATGTGGCTCAGATGGACAATCCTATGATTCTTCTTGTGTTTAAGGAATTACATTTACATTTATTCATTTAGTAGACATGTTTGTCCAAAGTGACTTACAAATGTTTAACATGTACATGTTACAGCAAAACTGGTAGTAGGGTGGGAGCAGTGGGCAGCCATTATTAAGCACCTGGGGAGCTGGTGCTGAAGGTCTTGCTCAGGGGCACACCTGGTGGGTGGGGGGGATTTGAGCCAGGAGACTTATGTGTCCCAGCCTGATGCTCTGCAGAACTATTAGGAAGGCCTTATCCCGAACCAGGACACCTAGGGGCTTATCCCGAACGAAGACACGGAGGGGCTTATCCCGAACCAGGACACTGAAGGCCTTATCCCGAACCAGGACTCGGAGGGGCTTATCCCGAACTAGGACTCGGAGGGGCTTATCCCGAACCAGGCAGCTTTATTAGCTGCACAGGACATCACCTCTTCTTCTTGCTGACAATCATGTCCATTGTCTGAAGCAGCCGCCTCTCCAGGGCCAGGATGTCGCTGTCCGTCACGTTCCTGCCAGTTTGCAACATTCAATGTGTGTAAATAAAACAGAAACAAACCCAATTAATGCAATATAACTGCAAATGAATGCCAACATCCATCACAACCACAAAAATACTGACTGATAATGGTTACTGGTTTTATCAAGGTTACCATGTCACCATTCTGGGAACATCCCTATTGATATGGTCTGGAAAATGCGTTTATATACCTGAGGAAGTAGGACATGTACGTGTAAGGGCAGTTTACAGCACCAAAGCCAGACAACAAGGCCATGAGGGTCACGCCAATCACACCCACACGGCTGATGAGCTGCTCGATGGACAGGATCCCTGCGGTGACACAGAAGAGCAGCAGAACTGACATCGGCTCTTAGCCGTCTGCCACTTTAGCAGAGGATTGAGTGACTAACACAGACTCATTACCCATAAAATGTCCCTTATTTAATTAAACTGAACAAAACTGATTCAGTAACAAGCTGTAGTGTAATTTCCACATTGTTTATTGTCCTTGTCTCATGTGGCTCAGATGGACAACCCTACGATTCATCTAGCGTGTAAAGAATTACATTTACATTTACTCACGAGACATGCCCTTGTTAAAAAAAAAAAAATGGGGAATGCTTGTGTACGATGCCAGAAGAGTGAACCAAATAAGGCCTACATACATGTAATGCTGAGATACACTTCCTCAATACAAAATGCCGACACCACAAGTTTCAGAGAGCTGGACATTTACCATGTTTGGGACTGAGGATGGGGAAGGGATCTCCGAGTTTCCAGAAGAAATACATGAACGTGAACCAGACAACACAAGCAAAGAGGAGCTTCTGTCTCTGTACTGGAGAAAGCCATGAGCCAAGAAGCACGGAAGCCACACTGTTATAAGCATTCTACAGTAATCTGGCACTATCTACCACTTCTAAAGGCAATAAACAAACTATATGCTAGTCAAAACAGCCTATTACCTACACAAATACTGAAATTGTATGCCTACAATAATAGGAATAAAACACTCACACAGTCGAATGTTGCTAACCACAAAGTACCCAATGTAGAACGGTACCACGAAGATCAAAACCAGCAAAATGACATACAAGTTCAGTTTCCAGTGGAAATACCGAGAACTGGAAAACAAAGAAACACTTTACATTCATGTATTACTCTTCACCTCCAACATCTAAACAGTTCCAAAGATCATAAAGAAAGACTCCATAAGTCTGGACCAAATGTCATATTTCACAATGCTTTGCTAATAGTTTGGGAATAAAGTTACTAAACTTATGTGTCTCTTGTAGGCAGCAACAGAACCACTTACCTGCTGCTTAAAGCTCCCAGTATCTCAAAGATGATGAGTTCAAACATGGTGCAGGAGAAGGCAAAGGTGACAGAAAACACCACCTGCACAACATACTGGCGTACCTGTGCGACACAAAAACACATCATGTAAAATACACACACTTTACACCTTCAAAGCTATATGCCACACTTGTTTCATGACGTGTTCGCAAAATCCCTCACCTCATAATCTTTGAATAATTGTCGCATAAAGAAAAGCCACCCAAAACCAAAGAATAGAGCCTGCAAGGATAATAATGGGATCTTTAGCTGTCACAGACAACTGTAGGGCAAACGTATATTTTCGAGTTCAGGAAATTTACAGAAGATCGAAAACTTCAAAATAACACTACCACCATACACATGAGAATCTGTAATACAATAAATGCATGAAAATAAAACTACTGCTCCCATCCCTGGAAACATGCTGTTAACCAAATGGCTAGACAGGTACCTGAGAAGTGAACATAATTACAGAATCTACGAGGAAAGACATACTGATCTAAAACAGGAAAACGACAGTAGCGGAGGAATTAATTGTGAACTGTAGCTCTGTCACAACTATATTCCTAACTACGTATTAAAAAGAAATCTGCATTTAATCCATTGTGCATTTAATCCAGACCACAACGTTGACTCTGCTCGTCAGACACGAATGTGTTTACGTCATCAACATGCGCCCGTAGCAGCAGGTGCCGTCGCATGAGATGACGTCACTGTCATTGTTGCTACGAGCTACTCGTGAAGTGTTTTCGTGGGTAAATACAAAGCATGGCTTTGTAACTGCACTGTTGTACTTAAATTACAGTAAATTGAGAAACGCTTCTCAGTACTGTTGTATTTGTTAATTTACTGGTTAATAACTATGAATCATCCACGTACTAATTTTATCTGTTCGTAGTCGCATTAGGTTCTCTTACAGCCTGGCAGTTATAGGCGATCCTCATTCGGATTGTCCGAGTGTAGCGTTTGTCTTCTCAGTCACGTTAGTAATGGCTAATTCATTAAAATTGTTGTTTATACACTACCGTTAGACTGTCTTTTTCTTGTAAAACTCCCGTCACGTTTGTTGAAAAATAAAGATGCTATGATTTGAGCATGACCCTGATGTGTAGTGTGCGATTCCTTTATTGGACGCCAGAGGACGACAAAACGACGCAGCGTTTTCTGAACATCTCAACAAGATGCCTGAAAGCGCTTCAGTAAGTTGTGTGTCTATCTCTGCATCTACATACAAGGCCTCAGTGTTTTAAATACGCCTGCTAGATGATATGCTTACAGCTTCATATGCTTGTGTAATTCTCTGCTTTTTCTGTATTTGAAAGATATCAGCTATGAACATCCCAATCACCCAGGGGATGGGTTACATGCAGTCAATGAATTTCCTCATTGTGGGACTAAGGAATTAATAAAAAAAAAGCATTGTTTCTGTAAGAGTCTAACATTTGCTGAAAGTACTGTACACAATAGAAAGATCATACACTGTTAGTGTCATCATTTTGACTTAAAAAACCAAATTTAGTGAAGTTTAGTAAAACTGGGCACTCGATCCAGATAAACATGCACAGTTGGATGCCTACCAAGAGGACGGACTCCCGGCCTGTCTTCTCTGGGCCTGTTTTCTCAGAGTCTGTCTATGGCAGAGGGAGAACTGCACTGGCCTGATGGCAGTGGCTGTCCTTTCAGAGGAGGACACTGTAATGCAGCATGATGGTGTACTGTATTTAACCTCTGTGTCTGTGTGTGTGAGAGTGGGAGTGGGAAAAGGAGTATACAGGTTATGAATTATCTGTCAGTTCACCAGCTGCTGAATGACATTCTTATTCTTTGTTCATGTGGATGCCCTGATTACATTGAAGTGATGTGTACTAAAGTTACAGATGCCTTCCTGTTTTAAACGTCATTGTCCACTCTGGGTGTCTGACTTGCTTAGCTGTTATCTTGATTGCACTAGCTTGAAACTTGTGAATTAAAGTATATATTTTTCTTGCATTATTCATTTTGTGAAATTTGCACATTTTCATATTGTTCCACAAATCCAGCATTTTCTTTCTTTTTTAAAAAGCACATTTAGGCATTTTCCCTCTTTCAGTACATGCAAGTCCCTTTACCAAATGTGATTACTATATTGCTTTGTAGTCGGTTTGGGTCTAGTTTTCGGAGCTCACAAAGCAAATTGCACTGTGAGGAAGAACTGGGTGGTTTAGAGTAGGTGGTTGACAGCTGGGTCTGGAAATGGATACAGGAGAAAGTGAATTAGGTAGCCTGCCAGCTCATCAACATGGTCTGAATTAATAGCATCCTGCTTGGGTGGTTAACTGCTGGTGGTGTCCTCTGGGATTCACATCACTTCAGCTCAAACGGCTTGTGAAAGAGCAGCAGGCAAGGATCAGACCAGGAGGATGACCAGGCCAGGCAGACCCCAAGGCAAGGACCAGGCCAGGCATACCGTCAGGCAAAACTCAGCACATGGAAGCCAAAAGACCAACATCAGTCTAGGGAAAATTGCATGCATAGTGAAAATGGGATGTTGTTATGCTGATGAGACTCTAGGTCTTACCTTCCCACAGTATCAGCACATGCAGGCAGGAGGCACAAGAGAAGACTTCACATGCTTTTCTGTCAGCACAGGTATGTTAAAAAAGCCTGAATACATGAGGACAGTTACAGCCATTGTATATTTGTTACCAAGTCTTTCCTTGATTTGTATTTTGATCTTCTGTTTAAAATGGGCAAGAATAGAAAAAAGCCAGTCCTGTGCTATCTCATTGTATTTACAGTTTCTTTCTTTTTAGTTGTAATGGCACAGGAAAAGAAATTAATCTCATTTTGGATAACTCCACCATAACAGAAGATAATGCCTTATTTAATTTCCTTTATTTTATTTACACGTATTTTGTGAATTCTTTAAAAATCAGCATTTTTAAGGATGCTGTAAATCTACAGTTTTAATGGCTGGAGTTCACAGCCTTCCGAAATTGGTTGTTTTTTCAGTTTACCTCCACAAGCTTATGGATCGACACATTCCCAGTTCCAGGAAACACTGCCTTCCAAGTCACGAAGTAAGTTGTGGTTTTCCTAAATGACAGTTCAGTGTCATGGCCGTGCGTTTGGTGTGTGTGCCTCAGGTGAACCCAGTCCACATCCACTTGGGTTTCAGATGCGATTTACTGCATATTCCCTCAGGCGTCATCATGGTGAAGAAGACAGCTGTCACTGAGGAATGTAAGGGTGGGACTACAGTCTCTCCCACCAGCCTTTATTTAATGTACTCTGCATGTCACACTCTATGGTGTGCTGGTTAAACTTATAAACCTGTAACCCTACAGTTACAAAGTTAAAGGCAGAGAGTGGTGAACTGGTTAAGCCTTTAAACCATTAATCTTACTGTTAGAAAGTTAAGCCTTGGTGTGTACTTATTAAACTTACCGACTTTTTAGCATTTAATTGTCAAACTCTCTGATAGGGTTGTATTATTGTGTCCTTGGTTGAGGTGCCTAGTGTACTGGAAAAAACACACGTATCAATTAATGATTCTGATAAACACTCAATAATATTCATGGGCAGCGTGTCATGCAGCAATAGAGTTTATTATTGTCATTGGGTAAATGGGTGAACAGCACCATGCAGAGTGGTTCAACTGTGGCCACCTTGTCGCCACCCTGCCTTCCCCCACCACCCCTTACGTACGTGCTCCTTTCTCACATCCATCTTATCAGTTCCTGTTTTCTGTCTCTAAGTAGGAACCAGTGCGGGCTTGGTCAGTTTGAACCAGCTCTGCGGTTTTTCCGAAGTCATGAGTGATCATTTCTTATAGCGGTCTTAAACAACAATCCCATAATGCACCGTGTTAGTTTCTAAACTACGCTCACTCTATGATATTCTACTGTGAGTATTGTTACACAACATTATTTGCTTATAAATCATCTAACACACTTATAAATCAACATTATTATCATTCGCTTACAAGTCAACATTTACTTAAAAATTTCTTTCACACCTAGTATTTTAGTAGAGTGTTACCTATATCACACTAACATGGCTGTTTGTGTATGGTATCGATTTTAATTTAGTGAACAAATGACTCCTTTTTCTGAAGCATTCTACACAGCTACATTACCATTCTGTATGCTTGTCCTGTAGCATTTTTTGGACAAATCTGTTTGGTAAACATTTAAACAGATATAATGCATGATTAAAGTTATACAGGTATGGACAGATCATGGTAAAGCTTATACAATACAGATGTGAACAGGTCATGGTAAAGCTTATACAATACAGATGTGGACAGGTCATGGTAAAGCTTATACAATACAGATGTGGACAGGTCATGGTAAAGCTTATACAATACAGATGTGAACAGGTCATGGCAAAGCTTATACAATACAGATGTGAACAGGTCATGGCAAAGCTTATACAATACAGATGTGGATACGTCATTCAGTTGATTTTACAGTGGTTTTTTTGTTCATATGTAATTTCGTTTCAGCAGGTGCCATGATGTGAAAACAGCACAGCAGAACTGAACATTCAAAATGTAAGATGCCGGATCTCCTCCGAGACATGTCCCGACCTCTACTCATTATGCATGTGTGTTGCGTTGCTTTGTAAACATTCTTCTGTCCTGTCAGCCCTCACTGCTGCCTGCTGGGACCTTCCTTCTCATTCAGGTACTTTTTGTAAACATGACCTGTTTTTCAGTCAGAGGAGAAACTGTCTGCAGATCCTGCCCATGTTGCAGCCTCTGTCCTCCCAGAACTATCTGACCCGGTCCAGCCTCACGGTGACTGGTCAAACCCGATCTAGCCTCACAGGGTGACCGGTCAAACCCGGTCCAGCATCACACGGTGACTGGTCAAACCCGGTCCAGCTTCACATGGTGACCGGTCAGACCCAGGTCCAGCCTCACACAGTGACCAGTCAGACCAAATTCAGACTCATTAACCCATTAAACTCATGCCAGCCTGTCCCAAACACAGATATAAAACCAGGACTGTTTTGGGTTGCTGGTGTTGGTAAAATTGTAACGACTGTGATTTGGACTTAATGAACTGTATATAAGCAGATCCAGTGTATAAATCAACTGCCAGAAATCTCAGGTTTAGGCCTATATTTACCAGAAAAGTTGACCCCCAAAATAATGTTCAACGTTTGGGCCAGAGAAGGCAAGAGAAGTCCAAAAATAGTCCAGTTTCATACAGTATTAACAATGTTTCCCTTACTATAAATGGACAGTAGGTGGTTATATGATTAACACGATGGTGAGGGCAGTGGGGTCGGTTCTGTGCAGCACAACCACAGCCCTGCGGTGATGCAGAGGTGAAAAGACCCAGTTTGTCAGATTTCATCTTTTGCTCAGGATAAACTCCTTTATCTCTGCTGTGAAAGCCCAGCATTTCTTCTCTTTGTAAAGATAGATTACGTCTGAATACCAGTAAGGCACAGTTTTTTACTGTGCGGGTGCAATGCAGAACTTAGCACAATGTTCTCTAATGAGATTAGAATTTTGTGCTTCCAGTTTGTGGTGTGTAGAAGGTGTTCTGCATTCAGCTAATTTAGTTGTAATTTTTTTAATGATCATTGTATGTCTGGATCTATGAAATGCATATAGCAAGAGTGGTCATATCAGGCCAGAGTCAGATCGCGTGGTCATGTCAGGCCGGAGTCAGATCGCGTGGTCATGTCAGGCCAGAGTCAGATCGCTTTAATTGCCCTTAATAACATCTCTTTTGTCATCTTATAGTTGATAAGGGTAGATGGGGTTTGTCTCAGCCCAGACTTTGTTCACGTTTCCTTGTGCTAAGCAGCTGATGGCTTCTGTGAAGTGTTGCCATGTGTGCCCATGTACGTGGGTGTAAAGTGGGCACTTACTTGGCAGTTCCCAGGTTCCATTGGCTACCATACCAAAGATTGGCAGTCTCCATGGTTACCACACAAGGGACGTAGAGATGGTCCACGGAGTGTAGGTTCACGGGCAAGAATCTTGTTAAATGGAGATGCTTTTCCATGAGCTCTTCCCGAAATGCTGGAGCAGCCGCCCTCACGTTACATTTTTAAAAAGCTGTCAGAAAAAGCCGGGAGCACACAGAGCAGCTTACACACAGCCAGGTCACCTGAGGAGAAGGACTCAGAGCACTGCGGACAGCCAGCACTCCATCCTCATACAGCTTTATACAGTGACTTAGTAATGAAGGGTTTTACCAATATTTACTCGTACATATTTATTTTTCACAACATGTAGATGCAGTACAGCATGCTTTATTCACGGAAAATATGGATAATGAGGGAAAGAATGAGTAATATGTTATACAAGATTATAAGTCCACAAGAGATCAGACACAGGACTGTACTATCTCCATCAGAGATCAGACACAGGACTGTGCTGTCTCCATCAGAGATCAGACACACAGGACTGTGCTGTCTCCATCA